>LTAE01009282.1:5304-18876 GCA_001647135.1 Pontederia paniculata
CTCCCTGAACTCGCGTTGCTCTCGTCGGCGTTATATTACTTTACATAAAGGTAGCTGCCGCGTGGATCCTGGAGCAGCTGGCGTGGTGGTGCAATGGAATCCTCCGGCGCAGCGGCGGCCGAAGCTTCGCGTCCGCTCCTCGCCAGTCCCGGCTCGCAGAAGGAAGCGCCGCCATGTGAAGAGGCCGAGCCATCGTGGAGTGAGGAGATCAAGACGCTGTCCTACATCGTCGTGCCGGCCATCCTGACCTCCGTGTTCCAGTACTCCACCGGGTTCGTCACCCAGACCCTCGTCGGCCACATCGGCACCCTAGAGCTCGGGGCTGTCGGCATGCAGAACCTCGTCGTCGCCGGCATCTGCTTCGGCATCCTGGTCACACTTGATCGCTTCGCATTCCCCGCTCTTTCTTCCTCTGTTTCTTGCTGCAAAGGTCTCAACTTTCCTTCTCTGTCCTACGCATGAATGTAGTTGGGAATGGGCAGTGCGCTGGAAACACTGTGCGGACAGGCGTATGGCGCGGGCAAACCGAGCATGCTGGGGATATACCTGCAGAGGTCATGGATAATTCTTCTATGCACGGCCCTGTTGCTGACGGTAGTCTACTCGCTGGCGACGCCCATCCTGAAGCTGCTGGGGCAGGACGACGACATTGCCGAAATGGCCGGGAGGTTCTCCGTGTGGATGATCCCGGAGCTGTTCGCCTTAGCGCTCAACTTTCCCATTCAAAGGTTCCTGCAGGCGCAGAACAAGGTCATGGCCATGGCGTGGATCTCTGCGGCCTCCCTGGCCCTCCATCTGCCCCTGAGCTGGCTCTTCATCATAAAGCTGCAAATGGGACTGACCGGGGCGGCCATCACGCTAAACTTTTCGTGGGTCGTCCTGGTCGGCGGCCAGCTCGTGTATGTTTTCTCGGACAGATGCCGGGACACTTGGACTGGTTTCTCTTGGTTGGCCTTCGCTGAACTGTGGGAGTTCTTCGCGCTCTCCGTGGCATCAGCTGTCATGATATGGTCTGAAACTTCTCTGCATGTTTCCTTCTCTTGCTCAGTTCAAATGCACCAATCTCTGTGAAATCCCTTTTGTTAAACCTTTCCTTCTTCTTGTGAACTTGCAGCTTGGAGTATTGGACTTTGATGATAGTTATTCTGTTAGCTGGACTTCTGAAAAATCCTGAAATTGCAGTGGATGCAGCTTCCATTTGGTATGCAGCATAAACAAAAGCTTTGAGATTTTACATGTCCTTCTTATATATCTCTTTTTTGCATTTATCCATCTCTTCCAAGACACCAAAATCTTTCTGTTCCCCGTATTCTCCATACCAATCTTTCATATGATTGTTCACAGTATGAATGTTGATGGGTTGTGCTACATGATTCCGCTGGGATTCCTTTCAGCCATTAGGTATGCTTCCTTTACTTTCTCTGCTTTTTCTTTCTCAATTTTTTTTCGCTGCTGTATTTGCAGCAGGTTAGAAATTTTACCATTTACATATTGGTGGGGCTGAATTGCTAGAAGCAACAATTTTATGCTAATTTAGTATGTACTCTGATGTGGATTTGAAGTGAACACGCCTTAATTAGCTCTTAAATTTGCTGAAACATAAAAGGAGAACTTATGAGCTGATCATTCTTCTGAGTTAAATGATAGTTCCCGTTCGGTCAGTAAATTACAGTTGCTTATGTTGTTTATACTTGGATGGTTCCTTTTGTGTCAGTGTAAGGGTCTCTAATGAACTCGGCGCCGGGCGTCCAAAAGCTGCAAAATTCTCTGTTCTGGTTACTGTGACCATATCTGTGATCATTCAGAGTATCTTTGTTGTTCTAATCTTATTGACAAGCAATGATTTTCCAGCTTTTTTTACCGATGATGAGGCGGTTATGAACAAAGTAACCAGTCTTTCATTGTATCTGGCCGTGTCCATCTTCCTCAGTAGTATACAGCCTGTTTTAACAGGTAAGTTGGACTATGTTTTGGTTGTCTTATGAACATATTCATTTCTTGAGTAATGTAACTTCCAGGACAAAAGTCCTAATGGAGTCTCCATTGCCTTTTGTTTCTTCTTGTTGCATATTGATGCAGGGGTAGCTGTTGGAGCAGGATGGCAAGTGACTGTTGCATACGTAAATCTTGGCTCCTATTATGCTGTGGGTTTGACGAGTAGTATCTTACTTGGTTTCATTCTAAATTTAGGACTAGAGGTAAGGAATGTTCATGCACTTCTCAGCCTATTCCTGAGCTTTCAGGCTTCATAAATAACAGACACAAAAATAGAAAAGGAAATGACATGCTTCGTTACTGCTCATGTTTACACCTTGGACCTTACTGATAATTCAAATTGGTGTCTTTGTTACAAGGGCATATGGGGCGGTGTCCTCATCGGAATAATTCTGCAGACTATTATTCTTATCATAATAACTTTGCTGACAGATTGGGATAAAGAGGTGGAATTTTTTTATTGGAATGTTTGCTTATTCAACTTCTGTTATATAACTTTGTTGGGGTATTTCTGCAGGCACGGTTAGCACTGGAGAGAGTTACAACTTGGGATGATACGTCAGATGGAAAATTTCAATTATGAACAAGGTAATTCATGGTAAAAATGCAATGTGCAATGCATAATTGTCTTTCTATTGAGTGAAAGATTGTTATTCTTACAAATACAAAATCAACAAGCATAACCATTCAATCCTCCCTTAAGAAAAGATGTCTTTGAATCAATCTTGCGCTTGTGAATTCAACTGCATTAATTTGTATCATGCAATAATGGTTCAGGAAGATTTTTTTCCCACTATGAACCAACTCAGTAATTATATCTAAATTAGTAACAATTTCCACTCTGTTTTATGATTAACTGCAGTATGTGATATTGTATCTTCTCATCGAAAATTTCATAATTTGCAGAAAGAAACAGAAGCCTGTTTCAGTTGGAAGAAATAAACAGGTGGTGAAAAGTAATGATGCATACATATGAGGTCTGCTTGCTGTTCTTTTGAAGCAGAAGAGGCTATGATCTTTCCGCAAGGGAGTCTCAGGCAGAAGGCTTTGAATTGATAGTAGCAAGTAAATCGCAAAGTAACAATTTCAACATATTGGAAGGTTTTCAGAATGTAGAATATTGATCCCAGAATATAAACCTGATACACTAATTGAACAGGATATTTTCATTATTTTTTTCTCTACTAGAGTGACGATATAAATAAAATTCCATATTTTGAAGTTGAAACAACCACAGCTCAAAATTTGCAATACAACATGAAAATTCATCTTGGAATGTCTGCATTTTACAACAATCACAGAGCTTTGGTTTTCAATATATTGATTTCTGCAAGGGCCGGAGAAAATCACTTCCTGTTGGCTGCAGTCTGCAGATATATGCAGTAGCTTCAATCCATAAACTTATATACGACTTTGAAATACATTTACATAAAACTGTACCAATCTTCACAAGAATTAACAGAGAAAAGGAACATGAAAATAAAACAAAAAACTTTACTGCTCTTAAGAAGGCTTTTCTCAAGGTGGAGGATTGTATAGTTTTTTATATTTTTCTATGAATAAGAAGCATCAGGATTGTATTCTTTGGCTAGGTTCCTATGGATAATATATCTGAAGGATGACTTGTATGGTGACCACATCACGAACTTCTCAAGCCTTCTTCTGTAGCATCCCTGGATGGCTTGTCGATTGACTTCAGGCCTATAATCACAGACTATATTAAGAAGGTCCGCAAGCTCCAGGGAAGCATCTTTTGCATAGTATTCTAAAAGTTTTGGCAGCATGATCTTCTTGTCTAGGATAGATACACTGGATTGAATGAATTCTCCTCTCGCCACCTCCAGATCCTGATGTATACTTTTCGCCATATATGCTCGAAGCTGAACAGAAGAATAACTCGTTATTTTCCACATATCACAAAAGACTAAGATTGTCAAGGTGCACTAGATTCTAATCCTAGGAAAACAAAGGCTGCATAAGTAATAGAATCTTACAGCAGGATCCGAGGTTGCTCCTAAACAAAGAGCAAAATGGACAAGTGGCTCAAAATCATCAAGAGCATAAACATATTTGCCATTCCCAGTCTTGAACTTCACTGCTGGAGAAAACCATTTTCCCAGCCACTGAGGATGAGTTAAGATAAGAAAAATAAGTTAATATCAATAAGTTCTAATATGCAAAAGTTATTTAGGATACCCAAAAGAATTCAATGTATCAATTCCAAATGCATTATAGATAGAGATTGATGATATGTGGATGAGAAATATATACCAAAGATGGGCGATGCGGTTGGCAACCCAGAATGGAACTCTGAATAAGATAGGCAGTTACTGAATGGCCACCGACATTGTATGCAGCCTGAAATAGATCAATTTGATATCTAAGATAACAACTGAATTGCCTTTTTGGAATTTAAGCTGTAAACAAAAACTATACCTTTAGTAATGATGATGAGCTTTTTATGCGATTATCACGAAGTCCATAAGCCAAAAATGCCTGAGGTGCACATACAAGATGAGTCAATGATTTGAGGTACAATAAAGGGAACTATTTAAAGAAACAGCTCTCTGACTTTGCAACCAGAGATTGCAAACATACATGCATCACCAACGCATTGTGTATATTGATCCAGAAAGCAAGTTGCTGTTCATATGTCAGCTCTTTCGGATTGATTGTCTCCAGGCGCCGAATAAGAGATCTGAGTGATCACAGTTTGATACAAACATGAAAAAGAATTGTTTCCATTCATATGCATACCAATTTGAATAATATTTGAAGTTCCTGTCAAGCTGGAACTCTAGATTCTGGCAATGATCAGCTTAGAATGTCAAAAATATCGTTAAGCCGATTAGGTACCTGAAAATCTTGAGCATCTTGGAGGCATAGCCAAATCTTTCTCCATCTATACGTAACTTTGGAACTTCTATCATATCTCTATATGAAATGCTTTTGCTTTTATGGGATTCAATTTGTGAGGGACTTGTTGCAGCTTCACAGTGACACTTAGGACTCCAGCTATCAAAAGGGCCTTTTGGAGAAAATGTGCTCGAGGATGACAAAGATGGGCTTGGTGAAGCCAGTGGGTCAATATTTTGTGTCAATGGACTTGAAAGCTTGCAATAGATTGCAGCAATACATCTAACAATATCTTCAGAAAGTTTACAAGAAGCCTCGGGAGCATGATCCGTGATTGAAGCATCGAAATGAGCAGCAAGACTGCGGTGTCCAGAAGTACATCGAATTATGTCCTGCAATATAACAGAAAAAGACACATCAATCCTTCTTTTCATTGTTTAAAGGCAAATTCAACTGGTTAAGACTGTTTAGTTAAGAAGACAGTCGGTAAATGTATTTGAGAAGATGTTTTGCTCCGTTTTGGACTTATATTGAGATTGATGGATAATTTAAGAAATACTGGAGGTTGATGGGAATTTAGATAACAAAGTGCTACAGTTCCAGAAACTAAGCAAATTTAAAAAAAAAAAGCCTTTTTGAGAAAGCAAATTATTTTTTTTCCGAAACAATAGTAAGAAAACTGAACTACATTTTCATGAAAATATATTTCTTATGAATGACAATATAATGGTCGTGATTAATGGCAACTAAACAATGAAGATATGGAATTACATTCTTAATATCTGCACCAACAGCTAGGTGATCTGCAGAAGGTCGCTCGGTATGCCGGCTGATGAAGGATCTCTCGTTAATACTCTTGCCACTTTTAGATTGAAAATTTGTGTCAGCTTGCTCAGCAGAAGCTGTTGCATCAGTGGTTTGATATGTTTTCCAACGATTGATACCTTTCGATATGATTTCTCCATGACTTTCTACATGCTCTCTGGAGGTGTTATGTATAGAAGCAGTGGAATTAGTTAGATACTGGTCAAAAGTTGTCCGATACAGCGACAGGAGATGCCGTTCCAGATTCACAACTTCCAGCTCAAGAGTGGAAATTTCCCTAACCAATTCTGCAACAGACTGCAAACAAGATGCAATCACCGTCAAATGTTCTAGCCATATGCCAAATTGTTGTGCAACTATTTCAAGCATGAAGGAGCTCATCTAATTATTTCAAAACAGGTATTTTCCATTTATATAGAGAGTTCTGTGGCATAGTAAACATGGATGATATAAATGGAAAGTTTGGAGATTATGATTAACTTCTACATGAGGTCTAAAGATTTAAAGCATCTAAATGGCCAACAGTAACCTTTGTCTGTGGGGTTTCACTTGAAGCAACAGATGTAGTTGACTTTCGTGCCAATATGACATCCTGAAAGCTGCAAGATTTCCCATAATTCCATCTTTTCTCCAAGTGGATAGACTGTATAAGGAGTTGCATTAATCTAAAGAGGATATGAAGAATATAAAAGGACTTTACACATGTTTAACAATTAAACAGAAGAATTTCTTAGCAAAAAAAATCTGTAATTGACTGAACCATACAGGTCATTCAGAGTTTTGATTGCTTACAGGATTATGATAGGATATCCGAGGTGAAACATTCAGTATATCTTCATGCAAACCAGACACGCTGAATTGGCAATGAAATGTGATAAACGATGATAGTTAGCAAAAGAATATTTCAAGCTTAAGCGAAAAGAAAGATAAAAGCTTAATTCAGAAATGGGTTGCTAATTGTTGATGTCTCAGATTTGAGAAAATGTGTAATGGTACGCCCTAACAGAATCTATAATATTTCTTAATCTCACAGATACAGGAGACAAATGAGGGTCCTGATAAAAGATAATTTGCAAGATCAAGACAGTGTAAACTTTCGTGGAATTGATGCTAGAAACCAGAGGTTTGTCTAATTACAGAGGAAGAATGATTTCACAATTCCTTACAGTGATAGACAAAATTTCTAATGACAAACTAAGCAAAAGAAAAACATATCCAGAAGCTTTTAGCAGAGGGAAACATGACGCAGGAAATTCATAATGTTAATGCCATTTGTCTGGGTAATAGGAGATAAATTTCTTCCTCCGGAAGGACATTAAGAAAGCAAAATTGTAATGCATTAACTAAATAAAATGCAAACAAAATGTTATCTATCACTGGTCTTAAGTAAAATTAAGGCACAAATTGTGTTGCCACACTGCAAGATGGCACAGAAACTACCTCCGGGAATGCCTCTCCCTGGCAGACGAACCTGCAGAAAAGTAACTGATACGAGGCGTTCCCATGGGATCCCAAGTGGAAGAACCACTCCTCGGCCTCTAACACTCGAGAGACCTTAACATTCTACAAACAGAGCAGGATTTGTTGTCAAAACGCACAAATAATGAACCGATAAGAAACATGAACAGCATGTATGAGTGCTGCAAAAAAGACGAGTCAAACCAGGAGGAGAAAGAAAGCACGAGTTCACAAAGGAACAAAAAAGGAGAGACCTTTACCTTTGAATGTCCAGGTGTTGCTCAAGGCGTGCTCTCTTGGCGAGTGTGAGTCTTTGAACAAGCACCTAAATAATACAAATATAGAAGGAGAAATCTCTCTCTCTCTCTCTCTCTCTCGGAAGCTGGTAAGAAGACACTGCAGACAGTGATGAGGAGAAGTTTAGAGGAGAGAGAGAGTAACCAGACAGATAATTTTATGGATACTGTAACAGGCTTGCAGACAAACAAACCTCTGAAAGCGAGAGAACCTGCTCCAAACAAAAAGATAAATAAGAGGAGGAGCTGTGCACATACACAATAAATATATATGTGCCATAGTTAAATGCTTAGTCCCAGTAGGTGAGAGAGACCAACAGCTACGACAAGGACATGGGACAGGGCGGGTACGTTGCTTTAACACAATGAGCTTAATGGAAAGGAGCAAGAAACAGGTCGTTCGTTCCTCTCGATCAGGGCCACCACCACTACCACCGCCACCACCATTGATTTGATTATTTAGTTCAACAGGGCATGATAAAGATGACCAATCATATAATCAAATTTGGTTGACGCACTTTGATCAATAAGAGTGTATCTCAAACCGAGAAATCAAAATTCAATAATTTTGAGTTCGAGTCTCGAAATCAATAATTTGATTAAAGGAATATCTTCTATTTTTTATATCGACTTCGAATTAATCTTGAACATCAGGAACTCCGAGCGAGCAGATACAAAAAAAAAAAAGTGACGAATCACATCGAAAATGCCTTCCACCACCATGAATGGAAGGCATCAAGATCCTTGAAAGATGATTTTCTTTTTCATCCCCTACTACATGTTTAATATGATGATTGAATTGATGATGAGACCAGTCAGCTACCGTATCCACAGCCGAAAAGGAAACCTCCAATGAATCCGCCATTTCGGGATCCTTTCTGCAGTGCTGCATGCGATTTGTTTCCATTAAAAGATTGTTGTGATCCTTGGCACAAGAAGCTGCCACAGAAATGTTCGGGGAGAAGGCAATAAATAGCAAGGAAGAGGTGTATGTTCTCATCCTGCAATTGAAGCTCTAATAAATTAGCAGGGTATCCTGCTTGCCGTGCCACAGCTCATGTAGTACAGTGGATTTCATAGTTTTCATAGGGCTCAGGGCACTCGGATTAAATGCATACATGTTACATTGTATTCGTGCACCAAGATGACTAAATTATCTTATGTGACTTATGCCTTGGCAACTGTTTAGAGCACGTATTGAAGAACTGCCACTGCACAGGCATGTGAGTTTATAGTAAAACAGTTAAAAATATGGAATGTTAGGGGTGAGATGATAATAGAATATTTTCGCTGAGAATCTAATCCTCGATGATCGAATAAAGTCTTGAAAACTAGTATGACAATCGAAAAAAAAAATCTTACTCAGATCAGTTGGCATTATAAGTAAAGGTTGAGCATTTGTTTTTTAATCCATCTTTAACTTGCAGATTAATCCTCCTGCATTAATGAAGAGATAAATGGAGAGCTCGGAGTGGAAGATGATGATGTCTCGAACTCAGGGACACCATGAAATCGATTGGGTCCTCCTCAGCGATCGCATTTATTCCTCCTGCATTTATGACAGATATATGAAAGGATCTCGTTCCCGATGAACTACAAGGATATAAAAAGGTACAGAAATGAAAAAAATGAACAGGAGCTCTATCTATTTAACTCGAGATCCAACAATGGCTGAGTAGCCATTAACAACAGGGGCTTCAATCTACGAGCTTTTCGTGTAATCCGGATAATTAATGTACACAAAACAGTCATTTAACAACTGAAACATTTTTAAATGATACTTCGGCGAACCCTCTTTTTACTATATTTTTTTTCTCCTGCTTTAAACATATTAATCAGTTTCATACTCTCAACATTTTTGTTAAATCATACTCTTATGATATATTAAATGACTGTTTACCCTTTCGCATAATTTTAAAATCAATGTCATTCGTTAAAGTATATGAGAGTTTTTACCTCCATTGTCTATCAAGCGAGATTAGCAGCTGGAAGGAGGCGGGATTAAAAGATTACATCAATTTGTAAGTTTTATGAAAAGGCAAAATTTTATGATTTAATAGTAAAAGTTGATATAATTAGGTGGTAGGACTAACATGTCAAATGGGAAGAAGTTTAAGGGTTAAATTAAGGGTTTAATGGGGGTGTAAATCACAAATTGACTTATACATGTAAATCACGTGATCCGACGATCCATATTAAATTTTATTTCTATAGATGATTAGTAGTCTTTTTACTATTTAAGGAAATAAATCTTTATTATTCTTTCTAATCATCATCAGAGAAATAAATCTTTATCCTTTTAATATGGATCGTCGGATCACGTGACTTACACCCCCATTAAACCCTTAAATTAAAGAGGTTAATGGGGGTGCATAGCAATTTGTTATGCACCTGACGCGGTGCATGATCTGGACCATTGATTTAGAAATCAATGATCCAGATCTTGTCCATTTAAAAATTTGGGTCATAAATTAAATATGATTTGGGCCATTGATTTTTAAACCAATGGCCCAGATCATGCACCGCGTCGGGTGCATAGCAAATTGCTATGCACCCCATTTTTCTCTTAAATTAAATATATTTATATTTATACTTGTCCGTGGGAAAAATATATATAAAGCTGGGTACCGACAAAAGTAATTTTATTTTTTTAATTATAAAAAGAGTAAAAAAATGAGAATAAATGATGTCCCATACGAAATTTGAACCTTTGACTTTTATAAAAGCTAACAAGATGCAAACCCCATAGTTGATTAACTTTATTTTAATATTATGCATATAATATACTATATATATATATATATATATATTGTTGCGTTTGCTGCTGCCGACACAAACAGTGGCAATAGAAAAATATGGGAGGCCTCAGCTTCCACTTGTGTTTGCTCATGCACTCAGCTTCCCTTTGTATAATAATAAATGATGACCAACCCTAGGAATCACTGGACAGCGTGTAAACAAATTTAATATCTTCCTAACAAAGTTTGGTTACAATTAATGTATATGAGCAAAGTTGTATAAGACCATAACTGAATTATAAGATCAACTATTGAACAAGTTTTATAAAAGATCATGAATATTCTACTAATTATATCGTGGAAGAGAATTAAATATAAGAAGATCGATGAATAGTAAAAGATTTTGACAATTTTGAATATAACGTCTAAATTAAAAAATCATCCGATATCATATTAATAAAATACTAACAACCCTTGATAAATTTTAAATATTAAATATTAATAATTTTGAATGTCGGAGAAATTTTTATCATAATTAAAAAACCTCAAGATCTTCTTACGAATGGCAATCAATTTATTGGTTGATGGTTGATTTGCTAAACATTTATTTACGAAAAAAAAACAGTATCAGTATTTTCCTTTTGTTGTAAGTTATGCTAGTGTTATTAAAAGTGCAGAGGCCTTGAAAATAAATATCTCTTGACCAAAATAAAAAAAATTAATATATTTGATCTCTTCTTCTTACCAAGATTGTGAGTGTTGTTATATGCTGCTAAAGAAAATTTTACATTCATAGCGCCATAAGATGTAATTCAATAAACTTTGGAAGGATTCGAATAATATGAGTACGCGGAGAATTTTAGAACTAAGATTTAGGTGGACTTACTCATTTTCATTAAAATGTTACCCTTTTGCATTAATCGAATTCATTTTTTGTTATATATGATGAGTAACATTAAGGCTTCTTCATTCTTTGTCATATTAACACTAGTAAATTATTAATAGTCCATTAAAAATGAGCGGGAATACTATATTTTAAATATTAATTTTATTCTAGTATATTTCATCATTTATGCATCCAGTTAGAGTCTTTCTTCTTTCAATTTACTAATTATTCACTTTGAGTTTTTCAACAATTATCCTAGCAAATTTTGCTCATAATTATTACAAAAAAGTTACTAAATTTTTTCACATAGTTTAATCAAATCTCGTTTTTTCCAAGAATCGGATACTGAATTGATTTATTTATTTTAGAAAAAAAAACTCATATTGTCTTTCAAAATCTTATCAAATTTTCTCTCGATATCTTTAACATCTTACCTCATACAATATATTATCATAAGTATTTTGTATATTATAGTTTCACTTTAAACCTCCGAATCTTTTGAGATGAATAGGTACAAAATTTCGTAAGTGTTATGGATGAAAATAGAAATCCGTATTTCACCTTTAAAAAAGAATGGCAAGTTCGCATTAGACTTGATCTTCAAATTCTCCTACTTCACGTGTAACAAATTATATGTAGGAGGCAAGTTAATATTAATATGATGGTTCTTAACTAGCAGACTAACAATTACTACATATAGAAAATAAAATTTCTTGGCTTAATATAATGGTATATACCAAAGTAGAGATATAATCATTCTTCAATTATAATGAAAGTTCATATTCTAATATCACGAAAAAAAAAAGAAAAGCACCACGATCCCTTATAAAAACCGACCTAAAATAATATATTCACAGCCAAATTTTTTAAAGAAAAGTTTAGGTGACAAAGTTTTTTTTCTCTCTCTACTAGTTTTATATAAAATAATAGTCCATTAATATATTTTTCTTTCTCTCTCTAGTATTTTTGCATATAAATTTTGACACAAAAACATTTATTTGTCCAGCTAATTCGTAGCCCGAATATTTGACGGATATTATGGTCCACGTGCACGCAGATAGCAACCAATGGGAACTCCCCATGTTTCCTGGTCAGAGTGGTCCCCGGCGTGGACCCGCTGACTACGATGATGTGATCCATGGTTAGATTCTTTGAGACCATTCTCGTGAACAACTTTTTAAAAAGTTAAAAAGGGGGTAAATTAGTCCATTTCCTAGTAATTTACTCCATAAATTTCAACTTGTACTCGTATAATTTTCTAAATTTTATATTGTTTTATTTTTTCGTAGTTAGGCTGAATTTTTTAATTGACTAGACAATTGTTTCTCTTCTCCGGGCTACTTTTTCTTTACATGCACACCCATTCACTAAAAATAAATGTTTTGGTAAATAAGATTTTATTTTAGATTGTTTATTTAGATGATTATTATGGAAGAAAACAGAGGAAGACGCGAGTAGGAAAACTAAAAACTGGTTGTAGACGACTACGAGGGCTATTGGGAAAAAAATACTCACATAGATATAAAATAAAGCTTGAGGAGTTAATTATAATGAGTTATAATTCGTGCCGGTATAATTTAGTAAAAAAAAGAAGCATAAACAATGTTATTAAAAGAAAAAAAAAGTAAAAATCTGATTGGATGAAATGGTAGTAGAATATGTGAAAGTTTTTTAAAAAGGATGAAGAGAATATGAGCATCATATAATTGACAACACTTTGAGTTCAGAGCTTTTTAATCTGAGATATTTATATGTATATTTTTCAGTTTATCTTTTTTATTATATCTACGAATATTTATTTAGAATAATTTTTTAAATAAAATTTAAAAGAAGCATGGATTAATTTGTAAGTAAAATTTATATGCATATAAATCAAATTTGGTTGGCAGGACCCAGAAAGAAAAAGTTAGGTTGACCAAAGTAAATAATAATAAATTATAAAAAAAAATGAGAGAGATTAAAATTTGAATCCTAGACTTCTAAATGTTAATCAAAATCACTTATTCACTACATTAATTAGATAATTATGATAATTTATTAATATTTATTTTATTTATTAACTATAACTATTAATATATATGTACTCGAGATATATGTGGGTCCGCCCCTATTGGCACAGTTGATTAGTAGATATATGTCCCGAGTTGAAAGATCGAAAACTAGTAACCCGGAGTTTAAATTTCGAAATCATCAATTTGATAAAAAAATATTAGTTTTATTTTTTATCTTGATTTTAAATTAATTATGTGTTAGTATTTTTGGACATTGAGAATTTCAAATATCCAAAAAAAATCATATTTATATAAATGATTAAAATGGTGATTGGATTGTGAAAACGATGTCGGCGCACTCGAATGACATAAACTACGGAGCCCAACAACAAGATCATGAAAAGGATTTTGACGACGACTTTTGTTCGGGACGTTTACAACATATTATATGCATGATATTCTTTTACCATTATATTATATATATATATATATATATATATATATATATATATATATATTCTAATAAT
>LTAE01009283.1:4339-14618 GCA_001647135.1 Pontederia paniculata
AGTCAACTGAGTCAAGCACTTGAGCTGATAAAGAAAGTGGCAGAAGAGCAGTTCGAGAATGTTGAAGTTAGTAAAGAACTTCAGGCTCATCATAATCAAGCCCGTTGACGTTGGGAAGTTATTGATGGCTTCATGCGAGCAACTGGTTTTGAGCCTAATGCACAACCTCCTTTTGATAATTACAAAGGGGGAGAGATTAGTCAGAGGAGTGAATAACTTGCATCTAAGTCAGAGGAGAGACTTGAACCCATTCCAGAAGAGGAGGAAAATGGGGAAGCTCCTGAGGTTGATGATGAGGATCAAAGGCAAGTGAATGAGCCTGGTGACACAGAACAAGGAGAAGCTTCTGAGGTTGTAGAAGCTGCTGAGCAAGACATTGACCTTCAAACTGCAGCAACTGATCAAGAGAGGATTCCTGCACAAAAGGAAGAAGTTGGCCATACAAACATTGAAGTACTAGCTGAACAAGCAGTCTTTGAGATGCATGGTGGCCAGACTACTACTGAAGCAACAGTTGTGGGAGACGTGATAGAGGATGAGATGCAAGACCTAGTTGTTGAGCAAGATGAAAGTATCAACATCTTGATGGAAGAAGCTGTGAGCAAGATATTGAACGAAACAGTTAGGATCACTAAGGACATAGCAGAGGCCACCAACAAGTTATTCTTCCTCTAAGGGAAAGAATAAGGATAACGATCAGTAGACTTAGATAGATAAAGTTGTATTGCAAACTTTTTGTTGTAACCAAAACATCTTGAATCTGAATGATTAAATGTATATTGATTTATGTGTCTGAAAGCTTTGAGTCTGAATGTTTGTAATGAATGATTTGTGTATGACATTTTTTTTTTCAGAAATGAAATGAACATGTGTGTGAATTCTACATTGCAACTATTCTTCATGAAGTATGTTACAAGATGTAAAGTGTTAAAAACAAATTGCTGAGCATGTCCGATTTACATGTCTTGAGAATATGCATGAGTTGAGTGGGAGAATTTTCTAAAAAATGAGATATATGATTGAGGGGGAGCATTTCTAGTTAGTTAAATCTTTGTATGAACTTTATGTTTATAACTAACCCTAAGTTCACTCCTCAAAAATTTGTAATCATCAAAAAGGGGGAGATTGTTGAATCTAGGATTCTGAGATTGTTTTGGTGATCACAAATTTGTGAGGGAACTTAGTCTGGACTGATGAGCTTGTTGAATTGATTTTTGAAAGACAATATTTTCATGTTCAGAGAGTGATAGGTCGATCAAAGTTGATGAACGAACGATCTATGCACATAGTAGAAATAACAGAAAAATCCTATGTGTACAGTAGTCATCCAAAGGATATGAAATGGTCGACCGATGAGAAGAACAAAGAGTAAAGAAAATAAAGTGAAGTACATAGCGGTCGACCAAAGGTGGTGTGTGGACGACCAAATACAATAATGAATAGGAAAGATCACCCGATGAAGAACAGTGGGCGACCGAAGGTTTTACACCAATAGTACAAAGGTTGAAGAACGGACGGTCCAGGGAGGTGGACGCCCAGTGAAGAGACTTAGCCAAAGAGGTGATATGGCTAAGAAAGGAAAGGTCGTCCGAAGATGAAGAGTGGACGACCGAAGAACTTAGGAAGAAGGCAATGGTCGTCCAAGAGTTTTAGAGTGAAGACAGTGGACGACCGGAAGATTGTCGATGTTTGAAGTGGACATCCGAAGGCTCATGAGATGAAGCAACGGACGACCAAAGGAATGATAAAAGGAAGAATGGTCGACCGAAGATCAAGTATGGACGACCGGTGGATTTCAGACGAAGAGAAAGGTCGTCTGAAGTCTTGGTGAGAAGACAAGTGGACGTCTAGAAGTTTGTCAGGTCTAAGGTGTACTAAAGATCGGACGACCGTAGGTTGAGCGGAGGATCAATGAGGAGACAGAGGTTGTCAGAGGGCTGAAGAGACAGAGTAACGGTCAACCAGACAACCTGACAAAAGAAACAATGGACTTCCAAGGAATCTGATGAGTTATCAGAGGACGTCCAAAGAATGTCAGAAGGAAGAAAGGACGTCCGAGGATCTCAGTGGAAATGAACGGGCGTCCGAAGCTTGTCAGAAGAATATTTGGTGGACGTCCAAGGATCTCATTGGGAAGTAAGCGGATGGCCAAAGTACTGAGTGAAGAGAAAGTGAACGTCCGAGGATCTCAGTGAAGAATGAGCGTACGCTCGAAGTACTCAAAGGAAGAGAAGTGAACGTCCAAAGGATTCAGGGAGAATCAACGGACGACCGCAGAGGTGTCAAAGGTGTTGGCACAAGTCAATTCGGTCGACCGAAGATGAAGTGCCGGCGACCGAACTTTCTTGACAGAGGTCTTCAACTCAAGGAGTGGACATCCGAGGGATTGGTGTTCAATCAGCGGACGACCAGAGATGAGTTGGTGTTGGTACAAGGTCAAGTCAGGCGATCGCAGATGAAGAGCGGACGATCGAAGGAGCTTGACATATGACTTCACTCGAGAGTGGCGTCCGAGAAGATTGGTGTGCAATCAGCGGACGGCCATAGATGAGTTGAAGTTGGAACAGGTCAAGATTGGTCGACCGAAGATGAAGCGCGGATGACCGAAGGAGCTTGATTGAAGTCTTCAACTGAAGAGTGGACGTCCGAGGAGATTGATGTGCAATCAGCGGATGACCAGAGACAAGTTGAAGAAGTGAACTCAAGTCAAGATCGGTCGGCCAAAGGTTTGGTGGACGACTGAAGGAGCCTGACTAAGGAACAAAGGCTTCGGACTTCAAACTGCGGACATCCGAGGGTGAACGGTGGACGACCGGAGCACCAGACGACAATTCAAGTGAAGACTTTACCAGAGCAGCGGTCGACCGAGGCAGGAGCAGTGGGCGTCCGAGGGGTAGGTGAAGGATATTATACTTGCATTAACGGCTAGTTTTCTGAGTGATAGATTAGGTCATTTGTGCAGAGTATATATTGTAATCCCAAGAGTCTTGGNCAGGAGCAGTGGGCGTCCGAGGGGTAGGTGAAGGATATTATACTTGCATTAACGGCTAGTTTTCTGAGTGATAGATTAGGTCATTTGTGCAGAGTATATATTGTAATCCCAAGAGTCTTGGGAAGTAATTTTGTAATCCCAAGAGTCTTGGGAAGTAACTTTGGCAAAATTAGCTACCGAGAACTTGAGTGAAAAAGCCTTAGTTCCTCCTTCTGAGATTCGAGTGAAGAATCCAGGATAGAAGGAAGTGTGAGTTCAAGAGTGAACTTGTAAGAGGTTGTCTTCTTGTTCTCTGAGAAATATAGGAGAAGTTGTAAGGGAGCCTTCGCCCTTTAAAGAAGGAGTTTAGTGATCTCCGGAGGTCTCGAGTTCGAGAAGACCGGAGCAGGGACATAGGCCAGGAGTTCGGCCGAACCTCATCAACAAGTCATTGTTTGTTTGTTCTTCTTCTTCTTCTTCTTCTTCTTCTTCTTCTTCTTTATATCGCACTTATATGCTTCTGCTAATATTTTAGAAACTGTTGAAAAAGTTTAATACACCAATTCATCCCCCCCCCTTTTGGTGCCATCTAGATCCTACAATTTTTGGTTTATTTATCTTTGACTTGGCATAAAGAGTTAGTGAGCTGATAAAATTCTATTTTTCATGTTTTTAGTGGAGAAAAGGAGACAATTTGAGCACAAAATGAGCATCACAGAAAATTCACGATCATGAGAAGAAGTTTAGCGGCCACTATAGAGTCTTGACAACACATCCACTAGCTAACGATCGTAAGAGGTGATTTAATGGGCGCTACAAAGAGCTCTACAAACATCTCGAACATCGTCACGGGCATGAAGAGCCACTTCACGGGAGCTACCGAAGGGTGATTACACCATCTCAGAGGACTTCACAGGCATGACAGGGTCATTTTCACGTGTGCTAATGAAGACTTTATACATTATGAGGAAGACTTCACGGGCGTTACACAGTGTAGCAGCCATGATGATACCTTTATTCACCTGATTCATGGCTATGAAGGTATATTGCGATCGTTATCCGCGTCGTTGCCTCTTATAGATCATGTACACTCTCTGAAAATGTAGGAACAGAAGGCTAGGATATAAATACTACGCAGGGTCCTTTGGAGAGGCGATCACTAGGTGTTTGGTCGTATTTTATTGCGGAGAAAGAGTGGAAAGCTGTCGAAGTCGTAAAGGGAAATCGAACGAGACAGGTGATGATGCCTTTTATTATTCTCCTTACCTCGTGATATATTCTTAACAATTAGTCTTTGCATTCTCTCCATCTTTGGTGTATTTTTTATTAGGATGTATATTTGGACAGCTACTTTGGATAATTTCTATTTTCTTTGATTTTTTTGAAATTTTTCTAATAACTTTCATTGCTAGTCTTAATGATTTCTATTTGCGGTGATTTTCTTGCATGCTTGATTTTTATTCGAGAGAAAGCTTGGTGAATGTTAGCTATCCTATGTTAGAACTAATTTAGGTTAAGCATGTGCATGGAAATCATATATGGAGAGAAACCGAAAGGGCCCTGGATTGCGTAGTCGCTTGAGAGTAATCGAAAGATATCTTAGACATGTGAGGGAAATCACTAATGTGTTAGGTCTGAATTTATGCAGGGTTAAAAAATCGTATGGGTTAATCTTTGTGTAGCTCATAACTTAATAGTAAAATCAAGCATGAAACATTGGTGGATTAAAATTGTAGAATTCCCTTTGCTAAATTAGAAATTTTATTTCCTCTTGAATCTAGAAATTTCTCAACATGGTGATTTAGATATAACATCATTCCTTTTATTCATTGATCTTATTGCTATTGACCTAGCGTGTGATCATTTATTTTTATTTTATTCTTTTATTTAAAAAAGCAAAACCCAATTTTATCCCCAAACTCAGTTTAGATTACGTTTAATGGATGCTATTCTAGTCCTCATGGAATCGACATTCCTCATTAATTTATTACTTGCACACCTAGTATACTTGCTATTCCATGTGTGCAATTTTTTCGTGTCAATTTTTTGGCGTTGTTGTCAGGGACTTGAGTATTGTTTCTAATTTTTTTCTTAATTGAGTTTTAGCACTTTTCCTTATTTGTGATCGCATAGGCATCAACCTCAAGAATAGGTCACATTATGAACTACTCAATCTTTTCATAGTCCTAAGCACCAATGGATGAACAATTAAAAGACGAGTTGTATGACATTATGGGTGAATTGGTAGAGCAAATAGTCCGAAGTGAGGAGGACCACCTTCATTTTAGACAATACTGATGAAGTGAATACAAATGCTGATGAGATGAAGTAGGGGCTGAAAACAAAATATTACATTGAAGACTTTAAATGGACACCTTAAGTACCTATTTTTTAGAAACTAATGCTTAGCCTGTAATTGTATCTTCTAAGTTAATAGGAGAAAAGGAACAACATCTTTTGGACATCCTTAGAAGATAAAGGAAGGCAATGTCATGGTCCATTGCTGACATGAAGGGCATCTTCCTGTACATTTGCATGCACAAAATTTTGTTAGAAGATGGCAGTAAGTCAGTGAATCAATTCGAAAGAAGACTGAACGTACCCCACATTAAAGGAGGTAGTGCACAAGGAAATTGTTAAACTTCTAGATGCGGGGATTATCTATCCAATCTCGGACAGCAATTGGATTAGCCGTGTGCAAGTAGTACCCAAAAAGGGTGGGATGACAGCCATCACCAACAAGAACAATGAACTCATCCCCACTCGGACAATCATTGGTTGGAGGGAATGTATCAACTATTGTAAACTGGATGATGCCACTATAATGATCACTTTTCTCTTCCCTTCATTGATCAAATGTTAGAGAGAGTTTCGGGGCTTGCATATTACTATTTTTTGGATGGATATTCCGGCAATAACCAAATTGCAATAGCACTAGAGGACCAGAAAAAGACAACATTCACTTGTCCATATGACACCTTTTCCTATCAGCACATGCCATTTGGACTATGCAACACACTAGCTACCTTTCAAAGGTGCATGATGGCTATTTTCTCTGACATGAATGAAAAGTTTTTGAAAATTTTCATGAATGATTTCACTCTCTTTGGGGATGCATTTAACAACTGCTTGAAACACTTGAAGTAGGTGCTAAAACAATGTGAAGAGACCAACCTTGCCCTAAATTAGGAAAAATTGCCATTTTGTGGTAAATGAAGGCATAGTGTTGGGTCACAAAATATCACACAAGGGCATCGAAGTTGACAAGGCAAAGATGAAGGTGATCTCAGAGTTACCTCCACCTTCCACAGTAAAAGGAGTGAGAAGTTTCTTGGGACATGTTGGGTTCTATAGGCGATTCATAAAAGACTTTTCTAAAATCACAAAACCAATGACACAACTCCTACTGAAGGAGGCCCAATTTGATTTGAATGAGGAATGATTGCATGCCTTCAATTTATTGAAATAAAATTCAATATTTGCCTTGTTTGTATAGCACCTGATTGGTCCTTGCCATTCGAGTTGATGTGTGATGCCAACGACTACACTATTGGTGCAATGTTAGGACAACATAAAGAGAAAGGTTTTCACTTGATTTACTATGCTAGTAAAGTGTTGAATCTAGCACAGATGAACTATGTAACTAAAGAGGAGTTCTTAGCAGTAATATTTGCCTTTGATAAATTTCAATCTTATCTAATATGCTCCAAAGTTGTGGTTATATATTGGTATTGTGTTGATGGATCAGATGTGAAAGTTGCTGTTTCCATTTGGTTGTTCTTTCTCGTGGTCGATACCGGCTCAACCCAGCCAGATCGCTTGATTCGAACCATCTCCGTCGAGCCAGGTCAGTCCGATTGACCTTCCACTTTGTGTTGACAATAGGTGCATCGAAGAACTCCTCAATGGTAACCTCTGAAGCCGTGCCGTTAGGGGCCACATGGGACGGGGCCAAGCCGCAAAATGATAGTGAGGCAGCTCCGGGGAGTCCTCCACCTGGAAACCCTATGAGGGTGATCGGTAGTTGAAGTCTCTCTTCCCTCTTGCAGCATTGAGTCCTCTAGAAGGCCAACAAGGATATCCTCTCAGCCAATACAGATCATGCAACAATTAGACAAAATGACAAAAAAAGATGCAAAACCTCAACTATTGCGATGGATCCTACTACTGCAAGAATTCGACGTGGAGATCAAGCATAAGAAGGGATAAAAAATGTGGTGACAGACCATCTGTCCCACCTAGAACCTTCACCATTTGAAAAGTTATAGATTCTTGAATAGTTCCCTGATGAGAAACTTTATTTTATCGAAAATATATATATGTTTAATTAAGTTGTTTGACAAAACCCATTGGTTTGCAAATCTTGCAAATTGTTTGGTAGGAAAATGGTTGTCGGGAGATCTGTCATCACATCAGAGGAAAAAGTCATTCGCATAGTTGAAACACTATATTTGGGAGGAGTCACTTGTATTCTGAATTTGTGCTTACAATTTCATTAAATGATGCGTGCCAAAAAGAAGTCCAAAATATAATGTGGCACTGCCATGGTGGAGAAGCAGGGGATCATTTTGGACCTAATCGGATCGTGGCAAAAATTCTTCAGTGAGGATTCTACTAGCCAACGATACTAAGGATGGACAAGCATACTGCAAGACCCCCTTTGACAAATGTCAGAGAATGGGTAATATCTCTCGTCAACATGAAATGCACATTATATTTTGTTAGATATTTGATGTCTAGGGAATTTACTTCATGGGACCTTTTCCCAAGTCGATGAATAATGAACGTATTCTAGTGGCGACTACGTATCCAAGTGGGTGGAGGCCATTGCATCTCCAACAAACGAAGTAAAGATAGTGGTGATATTTCTAAGAAAGAACATTTTCACTCGATTTGTCACACCAAGAGCTATAATCAGTGATAATGGTACATGATTCTACAATAAGCTATTTACAAATCTTCAGGAAAAGTTTGAGGTGAAGCACAGGACCAGCACATCATACCATGCTAAACAAATGGCCAAGTGGAGGTGTCCAATAGAGAGATAAAGAGAGTTCTAGAGAAAACCGTCACTTCATCCAGAAAGGACTGGGCCATTGATGCGACTTTTTTTACCTATATCAAATCTTCGGCAACAGAGCCAAAAACTTGATGCATTCTAAATACACTAGACATTTAACCTAACTAAAACTTTTCCTAAAATTTATTAAAAATCATATTTAGTACACTTTAACATATATGAACAATTACCGGGAATTCAATTTTTCAAATTCTAAAGTTTTCGAAAACCATATTTTTATGCCTTAGTGAGATTTCGCTAATTTTCAGCATATGCAAACTGAAACTAGAATACACCATTTAACACATATATGATGGTAGATATTAACTACATAAATACACAATTAACATTTATAATCTCATATGAATTATATCATGGATATCACAGTAATGATTGCCCACATGAAAATAATTCTGCTAATTTGAAAAAAGTGGAGAATGCCAATTTTGTGGCTGGTTCCTTCCCCAAAAATAACAATCCTCAGTAACAACTATAACCCTGGATGGAGGAATCGCCCTAATCTGACTTGGAATCAAGGACATATGTTCAACCATCCTGCACAGAACTACCAACCTCCCGCCGAGCTAAAAAGCAACATCGAGAACCTGCTTAGAAAATTTATAGATATCATGGAGACCAAGGTCTCAGATCATGATGGCTCAATTCGCAAGATGGAGATACAAATTGGTCAGTTGGTTAACAAGGTTGTTGGACAAGCCTCAGGATCTTGGCTAAGTAATATAGAGAAGAATCCTTAAGGGGAGGCTAAGGCAATATCTACAAGGAGTGGCAAGAAGCTTGAAGATCCAAAGTTTCATGAAGACCATCCAAATGCAGAGTCTAAAGGTCAATAGGATGTTGAAGAAACAACTAATGCTACCCCTCTGGAGGTTCAAAAAGAAAATGGGGAGAAAATTACTGAAACACAATTGGAAAAAGGTAAATCCTTACCTAAACCTAAAAAATACAAAAAGAACAACTAGATAAGCAATTTTCCAAGTTCCTAGAATCTTCAAGCAATTACAAATAAACATGCCATTCCATAAAGCCTTGAGACAGATGCCGAGCTACGCTAAATTCATGAAAGAAATATTGCCAAACCAAAATAAATATTGATGATGCAAGCATAATAAAATTGACTCCTCAATGCTGTGCTATTTGGAAGAGTGAATTACCCTAGAAGATGAAAGACCCCGGGAGCTTCACTATCTCTTGCACCATAGGGGACTTTCATTGCTCTAAAGCACTTTCTGACTTGGGAGCAAGCATTAATCTTATGCCCTATTTGGTGTTTCTCAAGGTTGGATATGGAGAATTAAAGGAGTAAAAAGTGTTGTTGTAATTGGCATACCAGTCGGTGAAGAAGCCTAGGGGGATCATTGAAGATGTTCTTGTTAGGGTGGACAAGTTTGTATTTCCAGCTGACTTCATAGTCATGGACATGGATGGAAATCAAGAGGATCATATTATCCTGGAGAAACCTTTTCTAGCCACAGGAAACACAATGATTGATGTACAATAGGACAAGTTGACCCTTAGGATCAACAATGAAGACCTAAGCTTCGATGTGGCCTGCTCTCTGAAACAACCTGTAGAGCTTTCACCATGTTTTCCCATTGATGCCTTTGAAGATGACCACTCAGATGTGGTGGATGAACTTATAGCTGATACTGCAAAAGAACTAGATACTGATAACTCTGATGTGGATCTAGAAGAGGAAGTAAAGGAACAATCCCAACCGAAAGAAGAGAACAAAAATGTGCCAACACTACGGTTGAAGGATCTGCCACCACATCTTAACTACTCCTTCCTTGAAAATAAATCATATCTTGTTATTGTTTCTTCTAACTTTATAGATGAGATGGAGAAGAAGCTGATTGAAGTTTTGAGGAGGCACAAGAAGGCAATTTCCTGGTCAACTGTATCAAAGGAATCTGTCACTCAATATACATGCACAAGATATTGATGAAAGAAGACAACAAGCCCACAACTCAATTTCAGAGGAGATTAAACCCTACTGATGCATGCATTTTACAACATATTTTAGGACCTGCATTAGGCATGATTTCGAGTCATTTTGGCATTGCATGCATCTATTTTAGCATTTATTTGTTTAAATTATTTCAAGTCATGATTCTACACTTGTTGGTGATTATTTTGCAGAAAATCAACTGAAAATGCTAAGTTCTGGAATCAACCAACAAAAGCGCATTTTCGGAACAAGGAAACCAATTTCAGGTACCCATCAC
>LTAE01009284.1:0-18872 GCA_001647135.1 Pontederia paniculata
CTCTTCTTCTTTGGTCGACCGTCTATGCTCTGCTGCTGCTCATCATATGCTCTTCTGCTCTGATACTGGTCGACCGCTTATATCCTTAGGACGCCCACTGCACACATATGGTTCTTCATGATATATATTACGTGTGCTGTGGTCGTCCATTCCTTTAGCTCAGGTCGACCACAGTACTGAACTTGAATATATCCTGTTACAGAAATCAGCTCAAACAAGTTCATTAGTACAGACTGAGTTCACTTACAAATTTGTGATCATTCAAAACATTCTCGGGATCCTAGATTCAACAAGAAATAATAGCCAATGTTCGAACTTCAAATTATCTTCATCAATAAAGATTGACCTTAAATGATTTTCTACATTTGGTATTGTATAAATATTATGTTGCAAGAACAATTTTTTGTCAGAAAAGAAGTCGAGGATAATTGAAAATCATATTTCTTTTATCATTTTCTTTAGTAATATTTTTTCTGCTAATTTGTACATTAACATTTTTTGCAGGACTATTCATCGTAAAAGTTTGTTTGATCATTTTATTAATTTTCAGTGGTTTTAAATGATAATACAGTTGAAATAACCTTTTTAAACATGTGATTTATTAAATATATATTTTTGCAACAAAAGATATTATATTGTAACTTTGCATTCATGTGATGTATGTAAACTGGGAAAAATTAAGTGAATAAAACTGAATTTATTTCACTAAAAGAATATTGAGCCAAACATACTTTCTAAAAAGAAGAAAAAAAAGATATTTTCTTTGTTTAATGTGTAAGAAAAAATAAATTTTAAAAAATATAAACTAATTATATAAAAAGATCAAGTAAGATGCATATTAATTTTTATTTATTCTTTTATATAATCCCAAGTGAATTGGAAATGAAGTAGGGAGGAAATTATATTACCTCTCTCAACATTGCCTATTAATTTACAATACCTAATAGAAAGATGATCACCCATTAAATTATTAGTAATGTGCATTATCCTGTTTACTATATATAAGTAATTCAAATGAAAATTTAGATTATCATGTTTACTTATATAAATAATTATTAAATAATATACATCATTTTATCAAATATTCTTTATAAATATTATTAAGTTAAAACTTATGTATTCTTGAATTGAGATTTATCAACTTAAATTATAAACTCGCAAATCAATGTATTTAAGTAATTAATACCCTTCAAAATAAAATAATAATATAATATTTATAATGAATAATATAATAATAAATGTTAGTTCACTTAATAATACCTAATTAGTGCTATATTTTATTCATAACACGATAATAGTAATATAATATTATATAAATATTAGTTAAATAATATTTATTATGATCATTAATTTATTATTATAGTATATTATTGTTTGTGTTGTTATTATTATATGACGATTTATTTATTATATCATATTTTATTTATGAAAGATTTAGAAAGTGAATATAAAAATTAAATATAAATAAAATTATCATTTGGGTGATAATATGAATAAGCATCTCTCTTTTAAGTAATCTTATTTGTCATTTCATACAATCTGCATTCCTATGTAATTCAAATTGTATATAAATTAGATTAAGTAAATAGGGTAACATAATGTGTCAAGGTAATTTTAAGTTCAAATTATTAATAATTTACAAAGATTATCAAGAGAAAAATATCTCTTAAAGGGACGTTTCTAGAGGTAATATTTTCATATTATCAAGCAATATTGTATTAAATTATCTGGCCACCATATTATCTTGTTCACTTATTTTAATTTTTCAAATAATTTATATTGTAAATAATGTAGATTGCTGGTGAAGTGATAATATGAATTTTTCATGAAAAAAATTACAATTCAAATTATCACTTGAGTGATAATCTATTATAGTCTTTCTTTTCATATTCGTACTTTAGAATTTTATTTAAATAAATAATAAAATAGCTAAATACATAATATTTCATTAATTAGTATAATTATTATTAATCACAATATTAATATTATTTTTTATTTTTATCACTAAATAGATTATTATTAATAATGTTAAGGTTAGCATTATTAATTAATTATAATAAATTAACCATATAGTATAAATAATAAATAATTTATTATTTATTTATTATAATATAATAATAATTTATAATAACTATTAATTTATTATTATTATTTTTAGATAATTTATACTATTTACTTTATATATTTATTTATTTGATGTATGAGATTAGGGTATATGTTTCTAATTCAAGTTCACATAATTCAACTAAATTTATATAACTTTGTAAATTTAACTTGATAAAGTTGTATATTATTTATTAATCTTTAGATAATAAAGATAACCGTATTATTCAATAATATATAATGACAATGTGCTAAATGTAATCTAAGGTATAAATGAGTAGTGTGTACGTGTATAAAAATGCATTCTATTTAACATAAAATCCAGCTCCTTTGAAAAGAAGAAAAAAAATCATTTTCTAAACTTACATACTACTTTTTATTAATTGAATGTTTTCGTTAATTATTTGTTGTAGGACCATTGACCATTGAGACGAGATACCCTTTCGTTCTCTGCGTGCTCAGGAAAATGGTAAGCAGAAGCGATCTCCGCTACTTTTCTTCTCGGCATTCTGCCGAACACTTACTGCTCTTCGTCCAATTTTTCTCGTGCTTAATATTTCATCGTTAAAAGATGCTGGCACTTAGATAGCAAGTAGAATACCTATGTTTATGATGAGGAAAACATCATCTTTACGGGTGAAAACTCGAGAGTCTGATAATTCATTTATCGAAATAATTTGTTCTTAAGCTGAAGTAGATTTATTTGACAGACAAATGAAAACATCAACGTGTTCGGGACTAGAATTCTGTGATTTCCATCATAGCTTCATGAAGGATCAGATGCATGAAGCCTCCTTTCTACAGCTTCAGCGTTCCATTGTTGGTTCGATGCCTTCGCGGAGTGCACAATCTTGCCTCAGTGTCCTCCATTCACTGCAAACTCCTCAAGTGCTGCACCTTGGGCACATCCACCAGCAACCATCTGATAAATGCCTATCTCAGGTGCCAGACCAGAGGCAGCGCGCACAAGGTGTTTGAGGAATTGACTGAACCTAATGTAGTCTCCTGGACTTCCCTCATTGCTGGATATGTTGATGCCGATCGACCTGACATTGCATTATCGCTCATTGGTGCAATGTCAAGAAGTGAGGTGCATCCGAATTCGTTCACTTTCACCACAGCCATCGATGCTTGTGCTCGCGTTGCTAAACTTTGCTTGGGCCAAGAAATCCATGCACGAGTTGAAACTTTTGGCATCCGATCGGATATAGTAGTCTCGACAGCTCTTATTAACATGTACAGCAAGTGTAATGAGGTCGACGATGCTCGAAAAATCTTTGATGTCATGGTTGAAAGGAATGTAATATCCTGGGGTTCCATGATTTCGGCATATGCTCAGAATGCTAATGGTCATGATGCCCTCACACTTTTCAGCAGGTTTCGTCGAGAAGGATGGTCTTCTCCCAACCATTTTATTTTCTCAAGTGTAGTTAATGCTTGTGCGAGTGTAGGAAGACTAAGCTGGGGAAGTTCGACACATGCATCCTTAATCAAGTATGGGTATGAGAACAATGAAGTAATCGCTGGTGCACTGATCGATATGTACGCAAAATGTGGATGTTTCGATTACTCTAGAAGGATGTTTAGTCATATAGAGTGTCCTTCTTTAGTCCCATACACTTCAATGATTGTTTCAGCAGCAAAATATGGCCTTGGGAACTATGCTCTAAACCTATTTGATGATATGCTTCATCAAGGATTGAAACCTAACAGTGTCACCTTCCTTGGAGTTCTCCATGCATGTAGTCACTCTGGCCTAGTGGATGCAGGCCTTATGCATTTGAAATATATGAAATCTAGACATGACATTGAACCAACTGTGAAGCACTATACTTGTGTGGTTGACATGCTAGGCCGCGCAGGTCGGCTTATCGAAGCCTATAAATTGTCTGAAGAACTCCACGCAGAAGGAGATGATGCCTTAATGCTGTGGAGTGCATTACTCTCTGCTTGTAGGATCCATAAGAGATTGGATATTGCTGTTGAAGCCGGCAAGAGGATTTCAGAGTTTGATCATGATGTTGCAGGTGCATACGTAACAATGTCGAACACCTATGTTTCTGCTGGAGAGTGGGAAAGTGCATTGAAGATAAGAGCAAAGATGAACCATCAGGGTATCCGGAAGGAGCCTGGGTGCAGTTGGGTTGAGATCAAAGATGTAGCTTATATCTTCTACACAGGGAATGTCTCATCAGCCGGAAGGCGGCAAGAGGACGTGATGGATTTGTTGAGGGAGTTGGAGAGCAGAATGAAGGAAAGGGGATATACAGGAGCTGGTGGTGGGTGGTTACTTGATGGCATAGAGGGAGAGGAAGGGCAAAGAATGATGGTTGGGGTGCACAGTGAGAGGTTGGCTTTGTGTTTTGGGCTAGTAACCATACCTAAAGGGCTAGTCATTAGAGTGATGAAGAACCTAAGGATGTGCCGGGATTGCCATGAAGCATTCAAGCTTATCAGTGATCTTGTCGATAGGGCGTTTATTGTGAGAGATTTGAATAGGTTTCATCACTTCGAAAATGGGATTTGCACATGTGGAGATTATTGGTAACCAGTCTTGTAACTGATGAATATACATTTGCCAAATTATCAATAAAAAAGGTAACATCTTTATGCTATTTTCTTTTCAAAGTATTTCCCTGGAGTGTAAAGTATCATACTATGTTGTTAATTCAAAAGAGGTCTTTTGACAATGTGCATCCAAGAAACATGTTGCCATGTTGGTACATAAGGCTTTTATTGCTGTTAAAGATGAGATTGATGCTAATGGCAAAATACAAATCCATAAAATCAGGTAGGAGAATTGCCAAAAATAAGGTCCTCATATTCATGTGCTGTTTATTTTTCTCGACCTTCATTTCAAGCTTACAGTTCATAAAATAGGCAGCCAAATGACATTGTTTTGATCATTTTAAAACATCATTGAAGGACTATGTGACGTGGTTTACAGTTCAAAATAGTCAATGTGCTCATGGTCACAATGTCATGAAGGCCATCAAGAATCAATCTCTATTCAAACTTGTATTTTGTTATGATTACTCTCTCTGCCTTTCTTAATTTCAGTAAACTGAGGCAATGATAGTTTCTCACATCACAGAATGGGCAACTAGAGCAAGAAGCATCTGAGTTGCAGCATGCTGCGGTTGACAAGAAAGAAGACCAAGAACAGAAATACGTGCTTCAGGTGTTTCTCTTTCTTGTGTCATTCTATGTTATTCTTATCACTAGTTGATACAGAATATTGACCCTTATCAAACCGAATGTGTCATCTATTTAGAAAGTCAGAAGTTAGGCATCATTACCTTTCTATTTAATTTATCACATTAGACATTAAATTGGTCTTTGATTCACCTTCTGAAACATCACTAGTTCAACTGACATATTTCAAGTAAAGAATTATTTGTCATGTTGTTTACAATTTTCATCGTTTTTGATAAAATAGGAGTTTGTACTGTTATTGGTTTTGAATTTCAAGGTAACTGTAAAATTTAATGTTTGATTTTAATCAGAAGTATTTGTTTATTCATACAATTTTCTAAGAGGACTCAGTTATAAGCCTCTTAATTTCCCTTCTGATCCATATACCACTAGTTTCTTTTTTGTTTCTTCCCCTTCTCTTGGATGTCTATTCCCAGCTACGAATTCCACATTTGATATCTTTAAAACTTGAGATAAAGCTTTCTTTTAATTTTCTTTGGATATCACCTTCACAACTCATTCTATTTAACTTCACATGTTTAGAACATGGAATCATGTAGATCAAGATGGAAAGACAATGATTTTGCCGCTGTGGCCCTTGCAAATCCAATGACAGTATTTGTTTCTCAACTGCAAAAATCTCTAGTTGACCCAAAAACCACAGCATTGTTATCAACGGATGTGATGCCATTCTAGAGGCAGGACCTGGAATCATCGATCTCCTAAATAGGACATCTTTTGGTCGACCACTTATCACTTCTGAGAAGGACAAACAGTGGTTCCAGTTGGGTCCATATGAGTGTTTCTACATGTTCCATTCTCTGAACTGCATGACAATTTTGAGCCCTGATAAGACCCAGATGAATGCTATGGAGCTTTGGAATCACTTCACCTCCATAGTTGAGGCATTCCCAGAGCTCTACACAGTTTACTCTCGGTTGAGGTCTAAGAATTGGGTTGTGAGATCAGGGATTCACTACAGTGTGGACTTTGTTGCCTACAGGCATCATCCAGCACTGGTTCATGCTGACTATGCGGTGCTTGTAATCCCAGAAGTTCTGGTCGCCTGAGGACATGGCCAGATCTTCATGGCACCTTGAGGTTATGTGGCTCTGTTGTCAAGACCTTGTTGGTGCTTCATATAAGCAACCATCGCGGAGTTGACAGGAAAAGGAATGTAGAATTGTGGAGTTGACAACTTGTGCATTATGGTATCGAAAATGAAATAGTAAAGAAATTCATCACGAAAAATATTAAATTCCTCTTCATCGTCAACTTGCGAACATGGTGTTGTTCATCACGATTCATAGCTTGAAACCTCAAGCTGTTGTTGGAGTTGTTGCACTTGTCTCCTCAACTCTTCCATCTTGATATCACAAATATCACACTCATTGTTAGCTATGTTGGCGTTCTGACCATGTCAATGACGTTTGCCATGGAAAGAACTAAGATCTGATACCAATTTGATAGCGGATGAAATAGGCTAAGCCCTCAAGAAAAATGAGAAAACAACTAGGTATATCAAGAATCCTTCAAGAGACATAAAGTCTAAAGAAATTTTGAATAACATTTATTAACTCAATAAAACATGTCCTTCATCCCTTATACATACTCATATTATACTAATGCATATAAAGTAAACTACAAAATAATAATTGTATGGAAACCTTCTTAATTCTAGAATTTATAAAACTCCATACCCCTTAGTACCAAACTGTTATGAATAAATCTTATGTTTCATGATAACTCCTTCATTAGAATTTAATGATTCCATAAAAAACACCACTTAGTATTCTTTTTATTTCAAACTCCATCATCTTCGTTCATCAATCTTGATAAGAGTAATGATAGGATAAAGTTCATGACACATATGAACTATCACATATGCAATCGCATGTATTTCCACAAATCTACTATGCTCATCAACGTTAAGTCTAATCATCATTAGAAAATGCTAATTATTCATGAATCTCTCTTTGAATATCATAATTATGTAGAGCGAAAGAATGAGTAATCTAAAAAAGACCAATAAGATCAATATGTGTGCAAATTTGAGAACTAGATGGAGTATGCATATCATGACGATGAGGATTTAGTGGATAGAAACTCATTAGTGTTTAAAGCTCAGATATCAATCTCCTCAAGTTCATCATTTGAGTCTGTAACAGAAAGATCAATAGAACTCAAAACTAATGACTCACAAACTATGGGCTCAATGAAAGGAATATCAACAATAGTTGACTCGGTCATGAAAGGGGCTAGAGGATCAAAATGATCACGGAAAGCTGGCACATCAGACTCAAATAGATGAAAGTTATCATCTTGTGAGAGACGGTGGGTCGATGGCAGGAACATGATGTGGGCATTGAGAAGCAATGTAATAACTACTATGACAATAAAAACTTGTGTGAACACATTTAGATCTTTGGAAATAATACATGGACGATTATCAAAGGACACATGAAAATGAAGGATGTGTGCATGAAACACCTGAAGATCTAAGGAATCACGACTACATTGGCTATATATGTATAAATCAATTTGAAATGCTTCATGAAAGGCATCATCTAAGAATTCATACTCATAGTGTTGCATTACACGTTTAATTTCAAGATGAAGAGAATTAATAAAACGTGAAGTGACAACCCATTCAAGATAATTATAGTCACAACGATTTGTAACATTCTCATGTATTCTTGGATGGTAGATGAATCCTATCGCAAATTCATCTAATCTTCCAAAAGTTTTTCTTGATATTCAGAATGAAAATATCGTTCTTTAAGTTTAGTTTTCATCTTAAATCACAAATGAATAAGTGGATAGCCAAAACGTTCTGTCATGTTGAACATTGTACCAGTAATGCTTTGCAGAACCTTGAAGTTTCATTTTGGCTAAACGAGCACAATGGTAATCAGACACATTCTACCAATTAAAATATGTGTACCCTAATTTATCTAGTCAATCAAGAAATGACTTAGGATCATGGTTACCATCAAAGGATTGTGCATCCTTGACCTAGCTTGAAATATTAACGCATGATTGGTGATGTCCATGAAAACAGGAACTATGTGAAAGGTAAACCATGCCGAGAAGGTAGAGGATCACATGATGAAGGACCTTGAGCAAAGTGAAAATCAAAATTGACGTCTAATGATTTAGTAGTTTCATTATAATTGATGAATTGATGACGTTTTTGTGTGAGAATGTCAACTTTACACCCTAGGATATCACATTGACGAGCGAGCTCTTGAATGACCTCAAAGGTATTAGAAAGAAGTGAGTTAGAAGGAAAGGATTTTGAATAACACAAGTAAGAGGACTATTGCAAACATATTTAGTATCTATAATAAAGATGCAAGAAAAACTAGCATGCTCTATAATAAAATAAGCAAACTTCAAGTAGCAAGCAGTAGTGACAGAAATTGATTGCAACATGATGATACATATACGAGAATAGGCAAATGGAACTCATAGGAGGACAAAAGGATAAGTAATATATGGAGCTAACACATAATCCTATAAACCCGTTACTATACCAAATATGTCATGAGTACACAAAGTGAATGATGAGGAAAGAAGTTACCCAATCACAAGAATTAGTGATTTATCCATTCGTGATGCCACTGGTAGACAATAGGTGATGTAATACGAGTGCATACAAGTGTGACGACGGTGATGACAGTGCAACCGCGATGGATCACATCAACTACCCGTATACAGTCACTAAGGGACTTTGATTTCTCTCCATTTTTTATACTGTTGCGGGTAAGGATTACTCTTTTTTTCTCCTTTTTCTGCTTAAATTTTTTTATCAAGGAAATTACTGGTATTCTGATCTTTTCTCTTTTTTTCCTCTCATTTTTGTTTTTTCAGCTAACTTTTTTTACTGTTTGATGGACTTGGAGATTTTGTTTCCAAGCAATCTCCATTGTTGAGCATTGTTTTTTAAAGGATAATATTGATGGACTTGGAGATTTTGTTGAGCAATGTCTTGTAAAGGCTGTTGGAGATTTTGTTGAGCATTGTTTCTCTCTTCCCTGGATTATTTTTTCTGTTAGCTTAAACGAATATCAATTTTGCTCTTCCTTCGTGAAGTAAATTGGATGTTGTATGCATTTATCAATGGATCTATTTGTCATTTTTACCAGAAAAGCGCCTTAAAGAATCTTATAATCAACTCAAAAGGTGAGGGATTCCACTAGCTTCAAACCAAGTTAACTACAGTCTCATATACAGAAATCCGGAGAAAAATGGTATGAAGGATACTTGTGATGAACTAGGGATCACTTTGATTGCATACTCCCCTATTGCTCAAGGCATGTTCCTAGTTTCCGTCCGCCTACCTGCTCATGAAATTGGGAAAAAAATCACAAAAATATACTCAGCTAGTATTTTTATATGCCTGGACTAAAAGTTTTTTTTTTCCAATATCACACGATACTCTGGTTTTATCAAACATTTCCATTTCTCTAGTACATCATCACATTAGATGCTAAAAATAAATTAGAAAGCCTGTTTTGGATTCTTATTTTAAGAACAATTTTTTCTTCAATGTAGCATGTCTTAGCCACCTGAAGAGGAACAAATATTTCTGATAGTCAACTTGGTGAAAAGCATATAGCCACCATGGGCATTTCTGATTATTCTAACTTGATCATTCTCATATTAACATCCTACATTAATCAGATATCCGTACTACAATGTTTCCAGATTCCTAGTATGGCAAATATAAACCTCTAAGTTAAATTTAAGTTCTCTGCACTATTCTAAACAGCAGTGGATTGCTTTCAGGTGCCTTGACTGGAAAATACACACCACAGATGCTCCAACTGGTCCTAGGGGCCGAATTTATACTACAGAGTTCCTCTAAAAGGCAATAACCTTCTATATTCTTTCACTTATTTATCATTAGATGTTAATAGCTGTTGCTGTGTATGCTTTCAGTTACAACCTCTGATAAGAAGAATCAAAGAGATTGGTCAGAACTACAGCAAAACAGCACCCACAGGTATGTCATTTCTGTCCAACAGCACTTCTAGGAAGCCTCATCTTTAATACCTTGAGAATGTAATGGTTTAATATTGTGGCAAAGGTAAAAAGAATATTGCTCTCAGGCTATTGATTGTAACCTTCTATTTTTCCAAAGTTGCATGCTTTAGCTACATATTTGCTCGTTTGTGTAAACATTCCGAGGAAAACATGAGATTGAACTTATGTTGCTATTTATCTAATTCTATGGATAGAATTGGTTACTTGTCCATCCAACTATGCAAACTTTGCTTTGTTTCAAAACCTTTAAATTATGAACGAACTAACACTGATCTTTGCCCATCTATTGGCTAACCTTAGGGCTTCTTCATGCAGGTAGTTTTGAACTGGTTAATGTCACAAGAGAACGTGGTATTCATACCAGGTGCCAAGAATGCAGAGCAGGCTACAGTTTCGTCGGTGCCCTAGGGTGGAGACTCACAGATTAAGAGGTCGAGGAGCTTCGTTCAATTGCCAAAGAAATAAAATCTGTGATCGGCTTCCCCGTTGAGAAGTTATAATTGGAAGACTACAGAAGAAGATTAACATCCCTCTTATTCATATAAATGGCACTTTTCATGGCGTTGAAATTAATTGTTGTACATGTAACATAACATGGGATCATGCATTATTTAGAGCCCTTGCAAAAAGAAATAAGAAACAAATATGGTTAAATGATATACTTTCTTCACTTGCTTGTTTTTGTTTATATTACATGTTACACTAACAAAGCATGGGCTGCAGGGAGCATCTTCATTGCAATGCTGTGACTGCAGGGTTCCTCTGATATCTTGTTCATTCCGTGTATCATCACTGAGTCAATGTGCACAACAAATTTAGCTGATTCTTTCAGTTAATTTGCATCTGAATGATGGGGCTTGTTTAGGCTGTGAGCTGTAAGATGAACCATATTTTCACTAGCTCATGCATTATATCATTGGTAATATAAGCACATTAAAAAATTTTAATGAACGTCTGAAGTTTATTTAAATTATAGTAGAACATGTGTATTTTGTCATTTTCTTTGTAATGTCCTATACGTTTACACTATAATTTTATGGAGTTCATATACGAGTAAATTACACAAACAATCATCTGATTTTACTTGTTATATTAATATAGTTATACTATATTAAACTTTACTTTATAATAAGATGGTTATTCAACTTATAAATTTTTTTGTAGTTTTTCAATTTATTTTTCTATGCGGCGGTCACCCATGCATTTATCTCTCCTACACTTTTAAAAATAATTGTAGGGGTCGCGACCTCTTTTCGCCGACGAGGGAGAGAGAGGGTCATTGCCCCTCTCCTCCTCTATCTCCCTCGTCGATGACGGCGAGGGAGAGAGAGGGGGCCTGCCCCCAACTCCTTTCTTTCTCAGGATCTTGCATAGGGAAAATAATGTTCATGGCGAATAGAAATCTTGCATTCAGGGAAAAATAGAAATCAGAGGTACGTTTCTCAGGATTGAGTTGTACTTGTTAGCTAGACTTGGCCTACAATTCCCCTTTGCTTCAGGTGTAATACACACCCCATCTCTCGTGTGATGTCGAGCCTATACATGAAAAGTAGGTAAATAAGCAACTGAGGGAACAAACAAAAATGTTTATGGCTATTCTCATCGGACCTATTTGATACAAGAATATTGCACTCAAACACTCATATTAATTCTTTCACTTTTTAAAACCATCTTGAAATTTATAAAATCATTATTTTTTTATTACTAAAACAAGAACAAAATGTTCTTGCCATGAGCAAGAACATTTTTTTTTCCTTTCTTTCTCTCTTCTAATTTACTTTATTAAATTATTTTATTTTATTAAATACATAGTCATCTATAATTAATATTTTTTATTATTAAATTTTGCACAAAAATATAATGTTAATAATAAATATAAATTATGAATATTTTATATTAACCAATTTACATATTAATTATTTATTATATATTATCACAATCATTTTGGTAGTTAATTTTTATTAAAAATAAAATAAAGACTAATTATATATGACATGGACACGGTATAATTAATTTATATAATATTATAATTATTTAGTAGTTAATTTATAGTATTATAATATTTTAGTAGATAATTTTTATTAAAATAAAATGAAGACTAATTATATATTATTCTAAACATGTTTATTTGTATAGTTAAAATTAGTACTAATAGTTGTTTATAATTACTTAACTCGATAATTAGATATATATTAATTAATTGAAATTAATAATATCAATAAATACTTAATTATATTTAATAATATCATTGGAATAGTAACTAACCAGTCAAAAACACTCTAAAAATATCTCATAAAGAATATTTCACTTCTATTATTCTAAAAAATAAAAAAAAATTACTTTTCTTTTTCTCATACCAAGGCATACGAAACAGGGCATCATATCACCACTTTTGTATGTATCATTGCAGATAAAAAAAAAAGTGTTGCGTTACAAGATCGTTTACGTGAAGAGGTTAATGGGAGTGTGTGCATGATCTGGATCATTGATTTAAAAATTAATGACCCAAATTATATTCAATTAATGGTCTAAATTTTTAATTAAATAGAATATGAGTCATTAATTTTTAAATTGATAATCCAGATCATGCACCGCATTACGTGCATATCAAATTACTATGCATCTCCGTATTTCTCTTACCTGAATATAGATAATTCCGTGTTTTTGCTTTTGACTTGTCCCGTTGCCTCATTTGTTTGGGCCATAGTTAAGATTGCTTTGGCATGTGACCCAGCTCTGCAATGGATAACTGAGAGAGACGAGAGAGAGCTGCCATTTATCATTCATTGCCCAACTATTGAGAATGGTAACATGCGTGCAGCACGTCCAATGATATGGTGTAGGGTCCATGAGTTACAAAGGCGAGACCAAACCCTACCACGAGCTCGTAATAAAAACTAATCAGATTGTGAAATCCCAATCATAGCAACTCAATGCATGGTGGGACACGTATGTACTCATTCTTTTTATAAGAATAAAGAGCATACAATATTTGAGTGAGGTGGTGAGTAGCTTCACCTCATTTAAGAAATTTCAAATTTGAAAGCTTTTACACAATCTCACGCTCATTATGGTTGTGTTTGATATAAATAGAGGATTAATAAGCGGATAGCGATTTAAGAGCGAATAGAGGTTTATTTAGCGGATAGCGATTAATTATTAGCGGTCAATATTTAGCGGTTCGTTAAGGTGATAATAAAAAAAATATTTAATAAATATGGTGGTGAAATTAATTGATAACTATAAAATGACGTAAATAGGCTATCATTTAATTTATAATATTACGTACTTTCTAAAAACTTTTTATATGATTTATGATAATTAATTTAAAATAATCTTCTTAACTAACTATACATGAATAAATAAAATATTTAAATTAAAAAAATTATATTTACTAATGTCAATAATATTTAAAATGTTAATAAGTATTNTAATTAATTTAAAATAATCTTCTTAACTAACTATACATGAATAAATAAAATATTTAAATTAAAAAAATTATATTTACTAATGTCAATAATATTTAAAATGTTAATAAGTATTTATGATTATATGCATACCTCAAACTCTAATAAAAGTTCTAATAAAAAAGAAGGGTAAATTGGGTATAAAAGTTTAACCTCTATTTTTCATCCGCTAAACGTTAATTAAAATAGCCTACCACTCAACCGCTAACCGCTTACCTATAAAATAATTTACCAAATACTTTATTATAAAAAAATAACGGTTTGACCAAGTCAAACCTCTAAACTCTAATCTAAACTCTATTTTTTGAGTTGCCAAACACAGCTTATGACTAGGTGTGTGATCTATGACAACACATATTAATCAGGATAAAATTTTAAAAATTATGGTAACATACCAAAAATATATAACATCTTTACAAAATGGGAGCAAGGATATATGATTGGAAAGATGATATGTATGCTTAGAGGGATTCTTAGGTGTGAAATGATATTGTCCATCTCTCCTCAATGTTATTGTTGGGTTCAACTGTTCAACATATTAAAATTTTATTATGACTTAAAATCTTTTAATTCTTAAGATAATTAATTAATTTGAATTGGTCATGGACTATAATTTTGATTAGTGTATAAAATATTTTTTAATGTGGAAAATGGTCAATATTGTTTGAAAGAAAAAGGAAGAATCTTTTCTTCATTTGAAGAGGTTGGTCGTGGATCATTATATAGAAAAGAGAAAAAATAATATCTATTAACTGCATGCACCCATAATGGGTCATGCATGCCCATGCATGTGCAAGTCTTCACAAAGACGCATGTAACTACACACTTTGCAGTTGTGAGGTCCTATGTCAGTGTTGTTAGGCTGCCGCATTCTCTTCGTGATTTCATCGATGTATGAGATTTTTGGATTGTGGATTAATAACTTCTTTTTGTATGATTGAAATTTCGACAATAAGTCCGAAACAACATAAGAAAGCTTAAATGATTCGTCTCTTCCGCTGCAAGTATGTGAAAATACCACATTATTTTATACTAATTCCTTCGATCTCTTTCGATGCATGATGATGATACAAAAGAAGAAGAGATGACTTTTAAGAAAAAAAATTAAAAGTTTCTTCTTGAAGAGTAACATAATTGAATTTTGAAGATCTACGAAGATTTTTTGATATTATGATCATATAGAATCACAAAATCAAGTTATAGCTTTCTATTGATTATTTCAAGGTTTTCTAAAGAATATTTATTTTTGTATTCCCCTTGAATTATTATTTCAAGTTTGGTTAAAATCCGAGAGACTTTTTTATTTGTTCTTAGTATAGTGAAATTGTTTCGTGATTGCCCATAGTTTTTATGTTCTCACTGAAAGATTTTCCAAATAAAATTGGTGTCTCTTTTGCATATTATTATTTGTATGCACGATATTATCTCAAATTATTTAATCCATACATAAAAAGTTGGAGGAGGATTTCCAACAAGTAGTATTAGAGCATGATTGATTTAGTTATTTTTTTGTGTGAATTAAATGGAGAAAAACTATTTCAATTGGGATGACTAAATTGACATCGAATAACTATTTAGTTTGGAAAGTAAAGATGGAGAATGTTCTTTTATGCGAAAATTTGTTATTAGCAATTGTACTAATAATTTAAGCAACAAAGTGCAACAAGTACATAGTTATCAATCTCACTAGGAACAAACTAACTATTTAAAGTCAAAAGTCAATATGCGATGATATTAAATTCAGATAAAACTTCATTTTCAAAAAAGTAAAATAGAGAGATAAGATAAATTATAATTAATAATTAATTATGACTAGGACATAGATGATAGAGATGATAAAACCAAACAATGTTAACTCATGCAATAATCGATTGAAACAATTAAGAATATATCTTAATTCACAAATGAATTAATAACACCTAAATGTAATTTTTCTTAACGGTTAAATCAATTACCCTTAATTCTAGTAAAACTGAAAGCACACATTAATTGTTTTACTCTCAAAATGCTCAAATAAGGATGTAAAAATATGCATTCCTAAATTATTGAAATCACTCTAAACGGGATAATCTAATAAAGCACAATTCTAATTGGTTTTAACAAATCTAGTAAGATATGACATGAATTGTATAAAGTAAATTGATCACACTCCACAGTGATAGCAATTATGTTCATGAAACAAAATGAAATAAACTAACACATAAACTATATAAAGTTCACAAGTTTGCCCTAATATTAAGACTATTACAAACAAGTAGTTAAACAAAAGAAAAGATTGCCTAACATATGATAGAGATTACAAAAATATCATCCCAACATAATATAGAACAAATAGTATTCTTCTAGACATCGATGATTTTTTTTTGCATGATTTTTCTTACGTGTGTACCGCATAGAAATCTTCTCAATAACCCTTCAAGTATAATTGTTCTAGCTCTGAGTAGAGTTACTTATAACTTTATAGGGTTTCCATGTAGTTTAATCAGGTTTAAAAATCTTTTCAAACTATAACAAGGAAATATCTCTTTAAATCTTCACTAGAAAAAGACTCACTCGACCTAAGTTGAATAAAATAACGGCAAGGAAACACAGGTGAGTAGTTTATAGGTATTACATTTGAGTTGCTTGAAAATTGCACAATAGGTCACCATACATAAGTGCAGTGAAGGAAAATGTTGATGTAGTTGATGACGCTCATGTTGAGATGAATGTGTTGTGTCTGAAGAAGCTATGACCATCGAAGAAGGTCAGTTTGGTTACGAAGGTGATTCAAGGTTCAAAACTAGCATTTGAGCTAACTTGTGTTGTGAAAAATGAACTCGATGAGGGCCTCTAGTATGTGATAATAGAACAAGCTCTCATATGTGTAATTGTAAGTATAAGTAGACAATAATACTTTGTGACTCATCTATTCAGCCAACATTCTATCATCACATCTCATAAAGGTCCATAGTTCATTTTCATTCTTGAATATCTTATCATCAACTAAGCAAACTTCTAGCGTAAGGTTTGAAAGTATGTCTTCTAATTTCGTCTAAACATTCAACAATAGTATAATGGATTTTTCCTTTTCTCTGTGTCTAGCATTTCCTCAAGCAATTGTATTTCCTTCCTTGCAAGTTCATAAGCCACTAAATCCACATCATTATTAAATTTCTTCATTCTCATGGTCGTAGGTGTTGAGCTTCACCTGTTTCATCTGGTAAATGTAGTTCCATGAGAAATGGGGTATAGTGTGATCTTGAGACTCTAGAATATTATAAGATGGGTTATTATATTCTATATCTACCATCTGCATTATCATAAGCGGGGTAACAACACATGATTAACATTGTTCATGATCATGTATGTAATGTTATATTCGCAATAACTATCCTCATCTTCTAAAGGGGATTCGGATCTTTTGATGTGCATGTTACCTTCCCCGTAGCAATATTCTTAGCAATTAAGAACATGAAATCATCATAATGATGGAAGGTCTTGTTTCTAATCTTACTGTATTCCTTATGTATATGCTAGATAAGTTAATTTTATAACATCGCAAATCAAAATGTATATGTAAATTTACTTGACATCATTACTCACTACAATCACCTCATCCCACAGTACTTCATTCAACGGCATAAGTACACATTTTTGTTGCATCCCAACCCCACCCACTCTTTTCGGTGAAACTTTTAAATTGGTCAAAATTCCTTTTCATAACCGTTAGGTGATTCTTCATATGATCAATAGTCATTTTTCTCTTTGATTTAATCATTGAATTTATTTATCATTATTTTTCATATTTTTGGATGGAACATATTATTGTAGTACCCGTTGATAACCATGGTGCCAAGGACTTGATTTTTGTTTGAGAGTGTTAACCATCTTTACCTTAGATTTTTTTATATCATTGCTACATTGGCACAATCATGTAGATTTATCGATTATCAAACTAAGTGTTTCTACATGTAAATGCCAATTTGGTGCCTATACTTACTTTAACCCATCATTCTACAAGACCTGAAAGCTATAAAGAAAAGTAACATATTTCAAACAATCCTTTCTATTAAGTTTTGTATACTTGTTTGTGAATAATACTTGATGAGATTGAGCTATAATAGATGTTAAATAATAATTCCAAACGTAAAAAAGAACCATGATGGATAGGATAGATACAAAGAAAGGCTAAGCGCGCGAAATTGATTGACATTGACAAAGACATTAATAACCTGAAAATTAATCTTAACAATAACCAAATCCTCGAAACACATTTTGACAGAAGCATAAATACAAATGCATTAAAAATCAAACCATAGTGAAGAAGGCATACATAATGCATCGAGGCTAGAGATATATTCAAGGAAATAATAAGTATGCATTAAAAATCGAAATACAATGATCAAGAAGGTATTCATATATACAAATGCATCAACTTGTTCGCTTGCAATAACTTAAACCTTAACCCTAATTTTTGGGAAATTCAGAGAATGAGTTTCTCGGCAAATACCTGCAATGAAGTAGGATACATCTTCACTGCGAGACTTTTATATACAAAAAGAGTTGTGAGCGGAGACACAAAAGCGAAGAAATGCAAGAGAAAGCACATATGTGATTTGAGTTAAAACCTAAAAAAAGAGGGTTGGCCGAAGGTTGACGAGCAGAGTGACAGAACTAGCGCAAATGAGATTTGAGTTAAGGGCAAGAGAGCTCTGATAACATACAATAGAGACAATCCTTCTTCGGCAAGGAAAGATTGAGAACGATCATGAGGGAAGATGAGGATGGACAATGATTTTGAGGTGGTGATGTAGGATCTGGATGACACCAAGAGGGGGGTGAATTGGTATATTAAAATTTTACTCTCTTTTACTTAACCTAGATGTGTTATGTCAGCGGAAACTTGCATATGCAAATATAAACGAAACAGAGAGAAGAGAGTAGAGAGAAAACAAACAACATAAACAAACACCAAGTTTGTTGACGAGGTTCGACCGAACTCCTGGCCTACGTCCGCGCTCTGGTCTTCTCCCACGAGATCTCCGGAGATCACTATTTCCTTCTTCAAGGGCGAAG
>LTAE01009285.1:8305-18870 GCA_001647135.1 Pontederia paniculata
TCTCTCTCTCTCTCTCTCTCTCTCTCTCTCTCTCTCTCTCTCTCCCCTCTACAGACGTATGTATTGCTAGGCAGCTGCTCTACTGCACTTCAACCTCTTGGATCCCGTTCTCGTTCGCAATATGTTCCTTATTGGCCTTGGCCTTGTAATCCTTGTCCTCGAAATGCTTCCGTTCGCTATCGCCGCCGCCGCTGCTGCTGCCAGCACTATGTTCCATTTCATGGCGCGGAGCGGAGTCGGAGCTCATCCCCCATCCATCTCCAGCTGCCGTTGACGCCGCTCCTCCTTTCTGCTGCCTGATCAGGAAGAAGGAGGCCTGCTTGAGGGACCAGAGACCGGCGAGGGCCATGACGCCGGCTGCACCGAAGCCGACGAACGTGACCGCGATGACCGAGCCGACGAAGAGGAGGAGCGGGCTGAAGAAGAGCAGCAACGGAGACGCGACGATGAGGACGGCGGCGGAGCCCAGGAGGGTGAGACCCATCAACCCCAGCAGGGGACCTCCGATGGCGACGCCGGCCACGGCGCCGTAAAGGACGGCGGTGCGGGGGAGCTGTAGACGTCGGTGGCGCCGCTCGTCGGGGGTGGAGAGCAGGGCGCGTCGGTAGTCCATGGGAGGTGTGTGTGTTTGGTGTCTGCGCCGCTTACGATCGTAAGGGAAACGAAGTGGTAAAAGAGTAGTAAGTAATGTATTGGTAGCAGTGCATGGGGCTTTCAAGTGTCGTACGTGGCAGGAGCGACTCAGAACGTGGCAGATGCTGCAAATACATGGGTACATGCATTTATACGACTTTAAATACACAAAAAAACATACTACATGGATGAGTATAACTGAGAAAATAATAATAATAATAATAATAATAATAATAATAATAATAATAATAATAAGGATTCAATGGAGATGCTACCTACTTAAATAGGTAGTATCGTACTACTTATTTTATCAACCGTATGATGTTAGATATATGGTAGATCTAATAATTTATAATAAGAAAGAAAAAAATCTTATATTCACCATAGATCTAATCTTTTATGATGAATATGACAAGTAATAACTACCTACTTAATTAGGTAACACTTTTATTTTTTTTCTAATAATACTATAATTAAATAATAATAATAATAATAATAATAATAATAATAATAATAATAATAAGGATTCAATGGAGATGCTACCTACTTAAATAGGTAGTATCGTACTACTTATTTTATCAACCGTATGATGTTAGATATATGGTAGATCTAATAATTTATAATAAGAAAGAAAAAAATCTTATATTCACCATAGATCTAATCTTTTATGATGAATATGACAAGTAATAACTACCTACTTAATTAGGTAACACTTTTATTTTTTTTCTAATAATACTATAATTTACCGATAAAATAAGGGCTATAAATTATTATTCTCGTCAAATTAAATTAGGACATATTCAAGAGCACAACTTGATAGATGCAAATTTGAACAAGTGCAACCTGGTGATGATTTAGATTTCAATTACAGCAAGTCACATCATTAAAATTCAAGTCACACATGAAAAGTTTTTTTTTTTTACTTTTTAACTGTCAACTGCATTATTCATCACTCACTGAAATTTGTTATTAGATTTTGCTAAAGAAATTCTAATGGGTGAAATTATAATTTAACGTTACCTATTTAAGTAGGTAATATTATATTATTTAACTTTTTAATTTTAAATCTACTATCAATATCATTTTTTAAAAATGTTTTTGGCTAATATATTATAATTAAAAAGTTAAATAATATTATGTTAGGTAATACTTTTATTTTTTTTCATGAAATTATAATGACTATGACTATTTCAAATTTAAGTAGGTCAAATGGCTCATTAAAACTCGTTTTTTTAAAAAGTTGGTTCGACATTCAAATCGTTGGTTCAATCAAATTTAGTTGATTCAACCAAACTTTTTATAAAATAATATCATTAATAATAATTAAGATGTAATTATAAAATAAACCATTATAAAACATTAAATTATTTCCAGAAATTATTATTTTATCACCTAAAATACTAGTTTTAGCTTTAAAAATGTATTAATGATACATTATGCAAATTAAAATAACCTAAAAATTTTATAATCCTCTTGTTTTTATCATTATTCACGAATATATTTCCTTTTATTTTATTATATTTTCTCATCTTAATATCTTTCTCTTTTATTTCCTCCACGAACTTTCTTTCCACTTTTCCTATTTCCTTTTAAAGAGTTTCCTATTTCATATAATATGTTTCTATATATTTCTAGCCTTTTGTTTGGTAAGTTTTCTTTGTTTCTATTAGAAAAATGGGAAAACTGCTTTGTCCCACCTTTTTTCTCGGGTCTCTCCGGGTTTTAAACTTTTTCAATTTTAAAATTGAATCAGATCCTTTCAATGAAGGATCAATACTAAATTTTGTTACTTATAATTGTAATCATCAAATAATATGATGGCAATCACAATTTGATTATAAACACAAAATTCCTGATTATGTTGCGCTAGAAAAATGTAACAATTTTGAATTCAAAATTTATTTCCACAAAAATGGATGTCATGACAAACATCTCACATAATATTAAAAGGTTTAACTATTTAAAAAAAACAAGAAAACATTATTATTAGATCTATTAAAAAGAAGAGCATATTTGTAAAAACTAAAAAAGTTAATGGGCCTCCAAACTACTGGGTTATAATGGGCTTGTAACTGGACTTATTAAATCGGGCCCAACATTTCGTTTAGGTCTCGTAACACGAAGGAACCGGAGAAGGGTTTAAGCTCCCGCTTCTTTGCAGAAGCCGCTGGGGAACAAATTTTTGGAAACCCTAACGACAGGAAAAAAATGAAGCTCGTCAGGTGATTAGATCTCGTTCCATCCCCACTTTTGCTTGATTTCTTGCGATTTTTGCCTCCAATTGTTCTGATGTCTTTTTCTTTCCAGAGATTTTTGATGTCGTGCGCTCGTATCATTTTAGTTCATCTTTTCGATTTCTTTTCCGTGTAGGTTTCTGATGAAGCTGAACAACGAGACGGTATCGATTGAGCTGAAGAACGGGACCGTCGTCCATGGAACCATTACAGGTGGGGATGATGAAGCTGATCTCTTCTGTATAATGTTCTGATTTCAATTCTTCAGGGTTTGGTGTTTTAATTATGGTTTGCAAAGTTTTCATCGAAGCAATAGCTACAAATAAAGCGGGAAAATAAAAAAAAATGTCTTTATTGTTTAGACTTTTGCATTTGAGCTTAAACTCGACATTTGACTGTTGGAAATTCTTGTGGTTAAGATCCAAATTGCTGCACGTTGCAGGATGATACAGTTTAAGCTACTGGAGAATGCTTGTGATATGTACTTAGCATTTTTGTTGCAAGTCGACGCGTAGGTTTTTAGATTTACTGTTGTATTTAGTAAATTGAAGTTATTGATTGTGTAGTCATGGACTATGTTTTTTTTATGCTTGAAATAAGTAAGAACCCTTTTAAACTTGAAATGAAGTAAGTACTTAGTAGTTAGTCTGTATCTTTTCAGGGGATAGTAGTCTGTATATTTTCTTTTAAGCTATGTGAAAACTCTAAACTTGTCCCAAGTACCTGCGCGAGGTATGGTAAGTTGTTTCCAAGTAACCTGGATGGGATATGATTCTCAGACACCACAATGTGACATGTGGCCACTTCAATAGTGGCGAAAAATCTATAGTTAGTTTTATTGGAGAAAGAGTTTAGCTGGTTGTGTCTGACAATTGGACACTTACTTACTCAAACCTCCTACCTCACAACCTGGAGAGAGTGTATGATGACTGAATTCTTGTTTAAAATGTTCGATTTACTATCTATGCATGTAATATGCAACCAAACAACCAACAGGACCTTCAGAAATCTGTATTTCTTTGAGCTAACTAGCTAACTAATGAAGAGCTTTGAAATCTGGTCTTGAGAAACTATGAGAATTCTGCCATCAGTGATATCTCACTTTGTTTCTTCTACTTTTTTTCTTTTTGATAGATCGTATGTGTGTATTACATGTATATATTTTCTTTTATGCTATTCTCATGAGTATGGTGAATCAGGTTGCTGTCTTCTTATTCATAATTTTTGTTATATCATGAACCTCTGGGCCTTTTATCATTGGTTGAATGTATCTAATAAAATTCCACTTTGTTTAAGTAAAGAAGATAACTAACCCCTATACCTTTTTTGGCAAACACCTAAAACGCCAACCTCTAGAACTTTTTGCCAGTAGAAAATGCTTGGCAGCCAATCGTTTGGAGGCCAACCGCCTGGCTGCCAAACAGGGCCTTACTCAAGGAAATAGTGAGTAGTTATAGCCCACAATATTCCATTAATGCATGTTGTCCATTATTAGTTTCGTTATGGTAGTAGGTAACTAACCCTTCGTGTTAGTAATACAATGATGGTTTCTAAATTTATTTTCAGCTTTCTAAAAGTTTGTTTATCAAACTTGTATCCGAAGGTTGGTCCACTCCGTATGGACTATTTTATCTAGAGAATTTCGTCCTCTCGTACCAACAAGTTATTAGTTGTAGTTATGTTTAAGATTGTTGCATTTTTATCGGTAATAACATATATCTTATATTAATTTATGCATTTATCATTGGCATCAAGGCCACAAAGATTTGTAATTTGTCTAAGGAAATAGGGGGTGTGATAGTAGTTTGTATTAGTTAAGAAGATACTGCATTGAAGAAATGCTGGGTAGTTGTAACCCACAGTGTTCCATGTCTTTATGTCATCCATTATTAGCTTTGTTATAGTTGTAGGTAACCAACTTTTCATGTTGTAAATACACTGATGGGTTATAGATGTGTTGGCAGTTGTAGAAGAGCTTGTTTATTAACACTAAAACTAGAATTTGGTCCACTCTACACAGACTATTTTATTATGGAGATTTGTTCTTCCAAACAGACAAATTATTAGTTGTGATTGTGTTTAAAATCCTTCTAATTTTACCACTAATGACATATTCCTTATTTTCATTTCCACAATCATCTTTTCATTTTTACTTTCTGCATCTATTAGTATCTTTACCTAGATTGCTCACTATTATAAACTGTTCTGTTGTAAATTGGAGGTGTTTGCAAAAAGAACATGTTTTGCTTGTGGTTTTGGTGTTTTCTGCCAGCTGCCTTAAACCTTTTTGATACACAATGACATGAAAAATTTGTGACTTCATACATAATTTTCAAATAAAAAACTGGGACAGGAATGTTCCTTGAAATGTTCTCAGAGAACAAGGAGTTTGTCTTGAGGATATTTATGTTTTCATGTAGAAATTCTCAGGAATTGAATTGCTTACAAGAGATCATTGGTTGTTGCAGGAGTTGATATTAGTATGAATACACATTTGAAAACCGTGAAGTTGACATTGAAAGGAAAGAACCCTGTGACTCTTGATCACCTTAGTGTGAGAGGTAACAACATCCGATACTACATCCTTCCAGACAGTTTAAACCTCGAGACTTTGTTGGTGGAGGAAACACCTAGAGTCAAGCCCAAGAAGCCGACTGCTGGTACTTAATCTTTCACATAGGCTGTTATGGTTCCCTACATTTATTTTCTCTATCTAGGTCTTGAATTTGGTGATGGCTAACTCCCTAATATTTCTTGGTCCAGGGAAACCTGTGGGACGTGGTCGGGGTCGTGGGCGTGGCCGTGGACGAGGCAGAGGGCGCTAATTGGATCATAAGCATCCATATCTCCCTGTCACTGTTTTGGTTGTACAAATTTGCCTATCCAAATGCTGGGAATATGATGAGAACTGAGAGCATTTGACATTAAACTAAGGCATAGGGAGATTACTCATTATATCTTTTTTTGGTAAGGATAATGCATTTTGTGATAGGGCCTGGAGAATATTCTGTGATAATCTGGATTTGTTCTTCTGTCATAATACTTTGTGCTCATAGAGATCATTAGTTGTCCTTTTCTTTTCTAAAAATGATTTGTTCTCTGAAATTGCAGTATAATTATAAGACCTTGCATTTCAGAGACCATGATTCTCTTGTCAATTGTAAATTGTGCTGACAAAAAGAGACTTTAGAGTGAAGCAAAGATCTGTTGGACTAAATATGATGTCAAACTTCATAGATGACATGCAATGTCCAAGAATTTGTTCCTGTGGGAATTTGTATGGTCAGAAGGTTGTTCTCACTGTCCAATTGAAACCTCTCCTTGGTCGAATTCACTCTGCACTCCAGGGGTCTTTTGCTCGAGTATGCCCCAAAAAGGCCGGAGCCTCGCCCTTTTATGCTTATTACTGATTGCATTTTAGTATCTTTTTCCTTGGTGAACTCCATCTCCTGAACAGCTCCACCAGAGTTGTACATCCTGATCAGTCCAATTGGAGCAAATTCTATTCTTTCATCATACACCTACAGAACATTAAAGATTAGTAAAAACCATAGAACTCAAAAAGAAGAAGACTTAGATATACCGAACCAACCTTAATTGGGGAGATGGTGAAAACTTCACACTGCAGAACCTTCAGAGAAACATCAAATGACCCGCACCGCGGCAATCTCGAGATCCTGCTGGCATTGTAGGAATAAACTGCACAATCTCCAGTCCATCCATCTCCGGCAACCTCGTCGAGGTACTCAACATCACCAGGACTGACATGGCCGGTGACTGTGAGAGATGCAGCCTCAGAACTGTCACTGGGAGCTTTCTGCTCTCTGTCAAGGCACGGCCATGACCCTGCTCCTTGGCAGTTGAAGACACCCAGCACCCCAGTGTGCTCATTCAGATTCCATATCTTCAGTAGACTTCACTCGATTCAGAAACCAGAAACAAAATTATTAGAAAAGAGACGACCATCTGAAATCTTGACATCTTTATTTATGTCTAAGTTGATGAAATGTGCACCTTGTACCATCCATGACCGGGTCATTGAACAGGCAGTCGCGTGTGGGTCTCCCAGGATACTTTGCTCTTAGAATCGATCCATCAGGAAGTACAAGTTTCTTGAGCACCTCAAAGTCATGTTGATTAGGTTTGTCGCTGCAAATTAGAAACACATGGTAAAACTTTCTGCTCTCTTTGTGAAACCATTAGTTGTAGGCTCTGTTTGGTATGTACTACCGGTTAGCGAATAGAGATTAATGATAGCGAATGAACTATTAAATTTAATAAAAGTGTTTGACAAATGCAGCGTTTGAGCAAATCAATAAATGTAAAATGACTAAACGGGATACAAACAATTATTTGATAAATTATATTAATATAAGTGTCATAAGTTGAATAACATATTTTTATTTTAAATATTTTAACATTAATAAATAATAATAAAATAAATAGCTGACCAAATAATTTATAAGTTAATAAAATAATAATAAATAATAAAGTGATCATGTAATATAAAATAAGAAGTGTCTCATACAAATATTAACTAATATTAAAATATTTTGAGGGTATATTTGCAAATAAATTTTCATAAACTTGTCGCTACCCTAAATGTTGATCTGTCAAGCGTCTCAAAACGCTGAGTTCCAATCGCTTGTCGTTATTATTAATTGTGCTTACCAAACACCGTAACTAGCGTATTGACTTTGTCAACACACTATACGTTACTGTAGACGCTAATTTAAATGCGTGCTAAACAGGGCCGTAAGCAAGTGACATGCCTGACATAGATTCCACATCCTCCCAAAGCTCTTGCAGTTGCATGGAATTCTGCAGCATAGTGAAGGCTCTGAAATCCAAGTTGCATTGCAGTCAGAACAACCAAATCATTTCTTTCCCAACAATATGGAGATTAGAGCAATGAGCAACTCACATAGAACATATCCCAATCAGGCACTACAACCTCCCCAAGAAAGATGCTATTGAATGCAACAGATGCAATGTGCAGTGTCTGTGATGATGGATTTCTCGGCCAGTAATCATCTGATACTCTGGTAATGGCACTCACTTTTGAACTGGAAAAGTATAAATTATTGCTGTAAGCTGAAAAGTTCAAGGAGAATTAACTTTGGAAACTAACATTTTACAGATTTTTTTGTGACCTGTATGTGGAGTCATTGCTGTGAGCCATGCAGCTAATGATGCCATTATCGCCGAAGTTCTTAGAGATGGATTGCTGGAGTGCAAGCTGGAAGGAGCGAGTTAAAGAAACGCGGCCGCCATTTCCTGCTCCAAGCGTCTCGGGAATGTTTTGCACATCTACCTTAACTCCGTCAATGCCCTGCGACCGGAGGTAACCATGCAGATCATCATAGAACTCGAATGCTTTATCAGGATCTACCATGCCAACGCCATATTTCTCCATGCAATCCATGGTCAAGTCTCTGGAATGCGAAAGATTTCCTGGAGATTGTACAGGGTATGATATCTTGGAATTATATTTCTTGGTCTCTGGTGCATTTGGATTCACTCCTCCCCAGTAGCCCATCAGAGCATGCCATACATAGACATACCTGTTTTTTGTTAACCAATTGAAAGCACAACAGTATGAAATTTCTGGTGAGTCATATCTTCTGTAACCAAAACATAAAGACCTGCATACTTGAGTCCGAATGTGCTCTTTATTGATGCAACAAAGTCTTTTAGGGAACTTGTTTTGACATCACCAGTTGCATCAGCTGTTCTTCTGAACTTGCTGTTCTCTTTGACACTGACCAATCTTGCTCCATACCTAATTTAGATCAGAGATAGATGGGTAAAATAGAGAGTGCTTCTCATGTCTTCCTAGTAAAATTTATCATGCTAAGAAGAAGAGAGTGGTGAAACATACTGAGAACCCTCGGCGACTGGTTCACCTTCAATCTGGAATTCATTAGCTGTATCTTGCCAACCATCATCTATGAGTAGGAATCTTGGCGGTGTGCCGCCTTTTGATAGACTGAACAGAATGATCCAGCAATTAGCAGACACAAACTTGCTAAATCATAAATCAGTTGTTAAATTTCAGGCATCACACTCATGAGAGAAAAAAGAGCTCATGTTTAAGGATAGTTACATACAAGAGCTCAATCAGTTGAGATTCTTAGTTGGACTACAATAGCTGATGATTAAAGATCACTAATACAAAAAACAATAAATTGATGATTAGATATCAATAAATGAAAGGTCTTGCACCTTTTAAGACCCTCTTCGATTCCTTCAGGATTTACATCAAAATAGAAAGCATCCCAAGTACACCAACCAAAGCAGTCTAAAATTCCAGGCTTCTGCTTCAAAACAACAATGCCGAGTGAATTTTTGCCAATGGAAGCACTATGGCTGCCTATCGGCATAATGACTCAAATAGGAAAAAAAAATGAAAATAAACAACAAATATACCAGCGGTCCGATCCTCAACTTGCCTTTTTCGATTCACGCACTCTGAAAGTTCCTTTGTGCTTCTCCAATGTTCTGCAAACGTTCATGGATAAAAGAAAATGAAGGTGATTAAGAAATCACGAATAGTTTGTGCCATTACAGGCAGTTGTTATAGATGATTAGTATTCAGATGATGTCTGTGCCAATACAGGTAAAAGCATACTTCATAGATTCCTTCATGAGGTCAAAAGGATTGCTTCCATAGTTTATGAACACTGCTTCTAGGAATTGAGATCCTTCCACCGTTGGGTCGCCTGAAACATTAGTACTATCAGACTCAGTATAAGTTCTTGAACATTAATTTAATCTCAGCTTCCAAATTATCAGCCTTATGAGAACTATGCATCTTCACATTCTGAAACCAGGTTTTCTAATTCATAAGCTTGCAATGTTATTAGTTGTCTACCACTTTCGATGCAGCATTCGAGCTCATCCGAAGAGTTCCCTTGCAGACTGCTTCTGAACTGTCCATCCAACACAGGCAAGAAAAGCAAATATGTGGTAGAGGCATCAGGAGATCCTTCATCAACAGCCACATTTTTCTTTGCTGCAATGAGTAACATTTGTGTCTCAACAGGTATGTCACTTGCCGAGTTCCCCATTCGCGGAATCATCCACCATATCTTGAATCTGAATAAGCAAACTAGTCTATGATCCCTGCATCACAAACACCATTAATGAATTGTCTTTAAACTCGAAGCTAATTTTTCAGATATCACAATGCACAAGTCATTGAACATACTGACACTTCACATTCTTATGTGTTGATGACAATTTCAGCTTGGTATCACATTAAACAGTTTATGAATGAGAATAAGAAACATGCATTAGAAGTCGGAAATTTCACCTCAGAATGCCAAGTTTGAAGACATGTCTGGAATCACTGACACCAGACGAAAATCCTAAGAATGCAGACCCGTCATCGAACTGAGTGGAGATGGAGACGTTCTCCGGGACACTTGTAATCGTCGGCTCCGGGCCGTGGATCCTCAGGACTCCTCCTTCGATGGTAGGCCTCGGCTTGGCCTTGATGCAGCACCAGATGGAGCTCTTCCATGCCTTCTGCAGGAGCCTCGTCTCACAGACAACTCCACTTGGGAGCCTGAGAGGACGAGTGAACAGGAAGGTGGAACGGAGTTGGAGGGAAGAAATAGGAGGTGAAGAAGCAATCATATTCTTCTTCTTCTTCTTGGTACAATATGGAGAGAGAGAGAGAGAGAGAGAGAGAGA
>LTAE01009286.1:0-18870 GCA_001647135.1 Pontederia paniculata
CTCTTCGGTTGAAGACTTCGGTCAAGCTCCTTTGGTCGTCCATGCTTCATTTTTGGTCGATCGATCTTGACCTCCTCCAACTTCAACTCATCTCTGGTCGTCTGCTGATTTCACCCCAATCTTCCCGGACGTCCACTCTCGAGTGAAGTCAACTGTCAAGCTCCTTTGGTCATCCGCCAAACCTTTGGCCGACCGATCTTGACCTTGTTCATTGTCTTTAACTTCTTTGGTCGTCCACTGATTGCATTCCAATCTCCTCGGACGTCCACTCCTGGAGTTGAAGAAACCTGTCAAGCTCCTTCAGTTACCCGCTCCTCCTGCGGTCGCTGGACTTGACCTTGTGCCATCTCCTTCAACTTCTCTGGTCGTCCGCTGATTGCACCTCAATCACTCGGACGTCCACTTCTGGAGTTGAAGATACTTGTCAAGCTCCTTCGGTCGCCCGACTTGACCCTTGTGCCATCTCCTTCAACTTCTCTAGTCGTCCGCTGATTGCACCTCAATCACTCGGACGTCCATTTCTGGAATTGAAAGCCTTTGTCAAGATCCTTTGGTCGCCCGCACTTCACCTTCGGTCGACCGACTTGACTTATGCCATATCCTTTTGCATCTTTGTGGTTGTCCACTGATTCTCCCTGAATCCTTCGGGCGTCCACTCTCCCTTCTGTGGGTACTTCGGCTGTCCGCTCATTCTTCACTGAGATCCTCGGACGTCCGCTCCCTCTTCAGTCAGTACTTTTACCGTCCGCTCACTTCCCAATGAGATCCTTGGACGTTCGCGAAATCTTCTTCTGACAAACTTCGGACGCTCGCTCATTCCATTGAGATCCTCGGACTTCCTTTCTTCCTTCTGACATTCTTCGGACGTCCTATGACAACCCATCAGATTACTTGGACATCCACTCTCTCCTTAGTCAGATGCCCTGGTCGACCACAGCTCTGTTTCTTCAGCCCTCGGACGACATATATCTCTTCATCGGTCGTCCGCTCATTCTGCGGTCATCCGATCTTCAGTGCACCTCAGACCTGACAAACTCCTGGACATCCACTTGTCTTCTCACCAAGTACTCCGGACGACCTTTGTCTTTGTCTGATATACATCGGTCGTCCGCACTCCATCTTTGGTCGATCGGTCTTCATTCTGTCATCAGCTTTGGTCGTCAGCTGCTTTAACTCATGAGCCTGCAGACGTCCACTTCACCCTTGGCAATCTCCCGGTCGTCCACTGTCTTAACTCTGAACTCCTTGGACGGTCATTGCATTCTTGCTCAGCTCTTCGGTCTTCCATTCTTCATCTTCGGACAATCTCTCCTTCCTTAGCCAAAATACCTATTTGGCTAAGTCTCCTCACTGGGCATCCACTTCTCCTTGGATCGTCTGTTCTTCAACCTTTGTCCTGTTGGTGTAATGCCTTCGATCGCCCACTGTTCTTCATCGGGCGACCTTTCCTGTTCAACCTTGTCTTCGATCGTCCTCACAATACCTTTGGTCGACTGCTTAGTCTTTGACTCTACTCCTTTGATCTTTTCTCTTCACATCGGTCGACCACTTCTCAACCTTTGGACGACCGCTGCACACATATGATCTTCCTGTTATGTCTTCCATATGCATAGGTCGTCCGTTCATCAACTTCGGTCGTCCTACCATTTTCTGAACATGGAAATCTTGTCTTTCAGAACAATTCAACAAGCTCATTAGTCCAAACTAAGTTCCCTCACAAATTTGTGATCACCAAAACAGTCTCGGGATCCTAGATTCAACAATCTTTAAGGCTCTGCATTGATTATAAGACACTGAATAATGTCACAATAAATAACAAAAATTTCTTGCCTCGTATTGATGATTTTGTTTGATAAATTGGTCTCTATTGCAATCTTTTCAAAATTGACTTATGATCGGAATATCATGAGTTAAGAATAACTGAAGAAGATATTCCAAAGTCTGCTTTCACATCGAGTTATGTGCATTATGAATTCTTAGTAATACCATTGGACCTAATAAATGCACCAGTTGCATTTATGGATATGATGAACAGAGTGTTCAGACCATACTTAGATAAATCTGTTATTGTGTTCGTAGATGATATTTGATATATTCATCAGATAAAAAAACATAAAGAACATTTGGAAATTATGTTGGAAACTTTGTGGCAACATAAATTGTATGCAAAACTTTCAAAATGTTACTTTTGGATGGAACAAGTGATGTTTCTTGGTTATATTGTATCAAATGATGGAATTCCAATTAATCCAGCAAAAGTTGAGGGTGTGATGCAATAGAATGAACCGAAGATAATTTCCAAAATTAGAAGTTTTCTTAGATTTGTAGGCTATTATAGGAGATTTATTCAAGACTTCTCAAAGATTTCAACACCTTTAACTAACTTGACAAGGAAAAGAGTAAAAATTGTATAGAAGCCTAAATGTGAATCAAGTTTTTTTTAAGAGGTTAACATCGGCACCTATGTTAACTATTCCATCAAAAATTGGTGGTTTTGTTATTTATACAGATGCACTTCGTACTAGCCTTGGGTGTGTTCTGATGCAAAATTAAAAAGTAGTTGCTTATGCATCAAGGAAGTTAAAATATCATGGGAGGAACTATCCTACCCATGATTTGTAGCTAGTTGTAGTGGTGTTTTTCATAAAAAAAAATTGGCAACATTATTTGTATAGGGAATAATTTGAGTTGTATACATACCATAAAAGTATGAAGCATATTTTTTTATCAGGGTGAGCTTAATATAAGAGACTACATGGTGTCTCATTTTCTATCGTGTCAGATAGAAACCATTGCTTCATAGTTAGATTTTGGAAAAGATTTCAAGATGCATTTAGTACGAAATAAAGTTCAGCACAACTTTCAACCACAAATTGGTGGACAATTTAGACTCCTGAGGACATGTTGTGTGCATTCTCTTTGGAGTGGTCTGATAGTCGAGATAAAGAATTACCATTAATAGAGTTTTCATACAATAATAGCTATAATTCTAGTATTGTAATGAGTCCAAAGAAGCTTTAGTTGGTGGACCTTGTAGTTTTTCCATGTGCTAGAGTGAGATAGGAGAAAGAAGTTGATTGCGCCAGAAATTGTGGAGGCATATTTTGAACGAATTGACATGATAAAAATAAAAACACTGACAACTCAAAGTAGACAGAAAAGTTAGGTGGATAAGAAAAAAAATAAAATTATAAATTGGGCGATCATGTGTTATTAAAGATATCAACTAAGTGCGTAATAAGATTCCATAAAAAAGAGAAGACAAACTAAGTCTTAAATACATTGGCTCATTTGATATAGTAGAGAAAATTGGAGAAGTAGCTTAGACTTGGATTGCCTTCAGTTTATTTGAATATTCATAATGTTTTATCGTGTGTTAATTCGACGAATGTACAAATTTGATAATTCATATGTTCTGTTAATGGGCCAACTTTGTTAAGGATATGACTTAGGAAAAGAAACCAATTAAGATTTTAGAGTATCAACAACACAATTTATGGAGTAAAGTAATTCCAATGTTGAAAGAGGAATGGAAACATCGTCGTGGATGAGAGGTCACTTGAGAACTCAAGAGCGAAATGCATGAAGAGTTTCCATATCTGTTTGTTAAGTTCTTACTTATTTAAATTTGAGGACGAATTTTCGTTTAAGGGTGGTAGGATGTAATATCCTAAATAATTGCATCTTAAATAATTCACATAATTAAGAATTTAAATTGAGTTAATTATTTTATTTGAATTTTAGTTTAAGTTAATTATGATATCTTATTTGTCTATGAGTTATTTTCTTAATTAAGTATCGAATAGAGATAACTACTTTTAAGTAATCTAAGGTAATAGGATTAATTGTATTGTCCTATTTGCATATGAGATTAATTTAATTTATTAAAGACTAAGTAAACTTAATTTTAAATTTGTTATGGTGCCTTATTTATTATCTTAATTAATAATTAAATTGGGTAAATTATCCTTTAAGTAATCCAAAGTATAAGAATCTAATTATATTATTCTAATTGTCTTTGCAATTAATTAAGCTTAAGGTAATTGTGCCCTTCTAAGTATTTCTGAATTATTAATTTTATTATTATTTAATTTGACTCAAGTTAATTTACTTGATTAGTTTTAAATTAATTCCAACTAAGTGCCTAATTGATACTTTATCTTTATCCTCAAGTTTAATTAAGTTAGTTTATTTAATTAATCATAACATAATTCATGTAATTAATAGATTACATCTTTCCTTGTCTTCCCAAACCGACCTATGACCTATACACATATGAACATGTGTATTATTTTTGGCCAAAGTCATATAGTAAGCCAATCATATATCCTTAAGCTTTAACCTCATCAACAACAAAAAATAAACCGACTCATGCTCTCTACTCTATCCTTATCTTATTTTTTTGCTTAAAACCTCTTTATACATCTGTCGTGAGGAATGGTGAAGGAGATCTTATTTTGTTGCTTTTGGCCACTTTTAAACCTTTTTATACTTCTGCCCATGAGGAATGGTGAAGGAGATCTTAGTTGAAGGTTAAAAAAAAGGAAAAGAAAGCTCTACTATTAGAAAATGAGAACGTAAGAATTAACTAAGGTAGTATGGGTGGATCCATTTAATTATTTTTTTGTGATGATTTAAACTTTTTAATATGAAGTTCAAAGTTGAGAAACTAACTTATATGGATTTTTAGAAAATTTAATTAAATGATATATGTTTATGAAACAAATGTGTAGAATACTCTTTTTAGGTGTGATTTATGTAGCTTAATGTTGACCATATGAGTAATAAATCTTATAATGCCTAAAAAATTAAATGTATTTAGAGAGTTATGTACTAATTAGTGAGTATAGGTCTATCTGACCGAGATGAACAAACATACTTAATTGAAGATTATACCATAAACCATGTGCATGCAGATAAAATGGGTAACTTATATGTCTGAAACTTTACATAACTAGGGTTCCAACCCAAGTGGAATTACCCTAAAATTATTTGTCTAGAGTGAATTATGAGGAAAACAAGTGATACCAATTAGGTTTCAGAATTACAGCTTGAACACTAAATTACCTATAATCACAAATATTTCTGTAAATAATCAATAATGTCTAAAAACCTGAAATTAATATATGTTAAAGTTTTCTGAGTCTACTTTCAAGAAAAAATTATTTCATTATATTTAGACTTACGTAATTAAAACTAAAAATAGAACTTTCACTGTATATCAGTCTGCCAAAAAGTGTAGTTGGCTAAATTTGTCAACTAGTTATCTTAATTAATGTAAATTATCTGCTTCATGATAAATTATGAGAATTTAGATATTTTTTTCATATGAGCACTTTCTTTTCAAATGAATCATTTGATATTATGAATTGATATTAATTAATAAGAATGATTTATCCATCATTGTTATGATTTCCGCTTGTGTTTATCAATATTTCAAGGGATGAATATTATGAAAATGTATATATGTGATTGATTGTGATTATTGAATTTTGATACAAATTTCTGATCATTTGTGATTAACATGTTTTAAATGTGGACTTTGAATTTCAGTGTGTGTTATGTGACCTTAAATGTTTCAATGAAAATAATAAAATGAAATATTATGTGACACAAAAACAGTAGAAATGAAACTAAGTGCCACATGGAATAATCTGTGGGTGCCGCATCTAAAATTCATCTACCGAAATTCCTATGTAATGAAATCACTATGTGGTTCAAATGAGTAAGCCTTACGGGGCAATGGTCCAAAGAGAAATCTATGGTGCACTGTTATGTGATATGATACCACTCGAATTGAAACTAAGTGCCACATGAATAATTTGTGAGGGTCACCTATAGAATTCATCTATCGGGATTCCTAATTAATGGAATCATTTCGTGTTAAATTGAACAAGCCCTAAGGGTAATGGTCTAAAGAGAGACATATGGTCTACCGATATGTGTTGTGATACTGCAGTGCCAACGGTGAATATGATAATTAAAGATAATAATTGAAACAAAAATATGTGAACATGTCATATGATTTACATATGAGATCTTATTTGTTTCCAAAAGGGAAATTGTGAATTATGGATTTGTGTATGGATTGGATATCATGCTTATATGGATGTTGCACTATGTTTTATATGAATGGTTTTTTGTGCATTCACTGATATGCGATGTGATATCATAGTGCCAGCGGTGAGTATGATAATTGAAGATAATAAATGAAAAGGAAAGAGGTGAAAGTGCAATATGATTTTGTATGTTTTGATTATGAAATATTATGTGTTTCCAAAAAGAGAAATTGTGAAATTATGAACTTATATGTGTATGAATTGATCATCTTAAAGATATTTCCTTATGTTTTTATGAATAATATATTATGTGCATTTGACATTTGAGAATATTAAAGTTCATTATATGCACTTAATGTTATTTATTGACCCTACATCCGAGTCTTTGCTCATAGGAGAAATATCCTATTTTGCCTCTGTACGTGGAGCCTACAGGTTAAGAGATGACAATGATAGTTGATGCTCATGACGTCATTTGGCACATAGAATGAGTCCTGCATAAATAAAAAAATCATTTGAGTTCTATAGTCTTCTGTATAAGTTGTTTTAGATATGTACACCATGTATATATGTGTGTGTATGTTATGGTCATTGTATCCTATTGTGAAAAAAAAAACATATTTAGTTGTGACTACGATATATTTTGGCTTGTGGTCATTTTATCTATTATGATACATGTGAAGTTTTAATTTTATAGCATCTAAGAGATATTTTGTGTATGAGTTCGTTATTATTTATATATCAACTATGATTGTCCGGATTCATGAGATATGTTATAAATAGCTTCTGCTCACTCGAGTTTTCGGATCGTTACATCATCCCTTGAGGGTATCATATTATTTCGAAGGATATTGTCTCATATCATATCATATCATATTGTATCGTATCGAATTGTATAATATCTCATATAATTGAATTAATAGCAATAATATATAATAGTAAACTTGCTCCTCTCATATTACACAGTTGCATCATTATAACTCTTCCAAGTACTTCTCTTTACTTCTAAATAACTTTCAAATAGAATAAAGTATATAATATGTTCATATAAGTCAATTTCAATCACTCAATTACTTTTCAAATATAACATATAACTTCATAACCATAACCTCACTAGTTACAGCAAACGATACCTTTTCATGTACTTTCTTTCGTATTTATATAAGTATCTTGCAAAATAAAGTATAACTATTTACAAAATATTGATTCCAACATTTCTTATGAAGCAATAATGATGTCCAAAAATATCATTCAAACAGATCATAAGCTAGAACTTTGCAAGTACTAGATAACACAAATTATATAAATAAAACTATATGGATCCACCCTACATACGTTATTCTTAGTTGTCTTTCTCTTTTTTCTTTCTTCACAATCCTCAAGCTATAGGTCACCCTTCTTGCTTTGATGAGAAATTCGAGAAAGTCATCAAAAGGTATATAAATGATTCATAAATATTTGGTACTACTTTACCTACTTATAAACAAACAATTTGATTAATTCAATCCTTACATGTAAATTTCTGCACCTTGATAAATGACATACTAGTAGAAGATAAATTCATAACTTCCATGATATGTACCCAAATAATATAAAACTAATTTTAACTCAATCTAGACTCATTTTAAGTAACATATATAAATTTTTGAATTTATCTCCATCTGATTTGATTGCAGAAAAACTAACATCCTAACATATATTCTATGTTGGTTTTAGGTCTTGACAGACTGAGTAATGTCTCACTAAAAATTTATAACTCAATGTAGATAGCATCAAATCATTGAGCCACCGACGGTACCGCCACAGATGACGACCACATCCATTGAAGTTCCTCAAGCGACAACTACACTAGTGGCCGAGAAGACAAAGGAGGTCCCATCGCCTCGGTTTCTAGTCACCTCCTATGATCTCAACGCGTCACCACCAGAGGAAAGAGATGAAGGAAGCCTCCCCAGAGGTTCGATTCCAGACGCATTCAGAATCGCCTCAACCGCCATCTCGTCTTGCCTCTCCGACACCTCCACCTCCATCTCATTTCCTTCACTACTGAGACCACCACCATCGCCATTAGCCCTTGTTCTCTCGCCACCAAACCCTCCAACTAAGTCGTCACCTACCATGTTTCACCTATGCCATCTCCACCTAGATAGTTATAAGGACCTTCACCATCCTTAGAGAAAACCCCGCAATCATCACCACCTTCATCTATCTATACCCCGATATCCACCTCTTTCGATTCTACTATCCCATCGGCGCATACTCCAAAGGACGAAAGGAAGACTCCTCCTTCTACCACTATGGCTCCATCAAGCCAAGTCGTACTCCTCAATGCCAAGCATGAGCAACACATTCATAAAATCAAGGACTTGGATTTCCAAGCTACCTGCCATCTCCATGACATGACACTATTCGAGCTAGGTATTCTTGAGGATGTCGAGTATTGCACCAGTCGCATCGACACCACCAAGTTTTTCTTCAGCAATTGGCCAAGCTATCCGTGCCTCGACATTGAGTTCTTGAGGGCACTGCAGGTTGAGAAGCAACCCGATGATGATGAGTTTATCCACTTCAGGTTGTACAATCGAGACTTCCTGTTGACCCTTCAAGAATTCAATAGAGCACTCAACCTCCCAACCGTCGGCCTCCGATCACCACCGAAGCACTTCAAGCGTCGAGAGGTTCAGGAATGGCTCTTTGTAACACAATTTTTGGCAAGACCAATTTTGAATCCAAGGTCCGAGAGTCCGAGTTGTTCATCCTATGGGGATGATCAAAGGAGTGCAAATCAACATCAGCGCCCTACTCCTGGACCATTTGGTCAAGCTCTCTTCAAATACCACTGACGCCATATGCATCACGGGCCTCATCAGCCCCATCGCCACAAGCCTTGGACTCAACCTCAAAGGACTCCGATCAGCAAAAGGAAGCGGCTATATTGACACTTGAACCTCGTCCATATGAAGTTCCTTTACCAGAAAGATGATGGTCTCTACCTCCGCTTTGATCACACTAACGACATGCTCCTCCTCCCCTGCCGTGCAAAGACAAGCATTATGAAGGGGCAAAACTAGCTGATCCAGTCGAACGAGGAGAACGATGATGCCACTGTGATGCCCACACCTGTACCTAAGAAGAAGAAGAAGAAGAAGAAGAGGAAGACACCTACCACTACTGACCCTGTGACCACCGACGTCATCCGCGATGTCACAACCGAGACCCCACACAAGAAGAAGCTCGTTAGCAGCATAACTTCCCAGACATCCACCTCGACAGATTAAACTAAAGAAAATTTGAGAGCTCCTTGGCCTTGTACAGACGCTCATCGTGTTGAACGCTCAAATCCAAGCATCACAAGCCAAGACCAAGCGAGAGGTGTCCACACTATGGAAGTTGATTGAAGCCCCATTTGTGGTAGAAGAAGACAACGATGACTCTGATTGAGGGAGATCAGCCCTGCCACTTGTTCAAACACTAAGGACAGTGTTTTGGATAAGCTTGCGGTAGGGCGCCATGATATATCTCTTCTCCACTTTTTGTACTACCATGATGTATTTTGCTGTGTTTTTCATTTTTTTTAATTTTTTCTATTTTTTTTGGAATATCTTTTGTTTTCTTTAGATATCCGACACTTTCTAGGTTCGGCAAATTATTGGCAATTCCCAGAGTTTATTTTTGCGTCGTTGCCCATTTTGTGGACCATTGCCTATTTAGTTTGAATTTGAATTAAGTGAAATGTCCCAACATCCCTTGTCGCGTCCCGGGCAGCGGGTTCGGGGCGTGACAAGTTATGGTATCAAAGCCCAAGCTTTAGGTCCAATGCAAGAACGTGGGTAGAGTCGAGGTTAAAATTGGAAGAGTTGCATGTGCTTGCTTGATTTATGATTTGTGCATATATATTTTTATGCTCACTACAACAAAATTGATCAATTATCACATATTTGTTCATGGCTATAGGCCTCATTATCGTGGCTAATAATCTATAGCCATAAATTTTTTTGTGGCAATCACACGTGGCTATTGATGGCGTGGCTACTGCTCAATTGTCACGAATGTTATTTTTCGTGGTTATTATCTGTTTCAATAACCACAAGTAGCATTACGAAAATTAATAATTTTTTCGTTGATAATAATGCTACTCGTGACAATTAGTATATGCAATTTTTATTTACAAATATGTTTTAATCACATAATAATCATAAAACCTTTTCGTGGCTATTAGGATTCATGACAACTAAGAAATTATTTCCACAAATATTATGTGATAATAATTCAAGTAATTATCGCCATTATACTTATTAGTAATAACCACAAAATAACTTCATGATAAATATCTTAGAAGAGGCATTGCCACAAAACAAAATTGCAAAATCTTTTAATTAAAATAATTATCACATTAAAGAATGTTCATATGTTTCAAAAAAAAGAAAAAAATAGTGAATAATCAATATCAGAAAAGAATACACTCATAAATAATTAACATTCTACGTATAGAGGAAAGCTTTTGACTTTTCTTCTATCTTCTTTTGTCGATCCTTCATAGTTGTCATTTCTTGTTGATGAGCATTAGTTTATTTTTGTTGTGGTTGAATTAATGTTTGTTGGCATGCAATCTTCTCTTGTTGAAACTTGATCAGCTCTAAATATTTCTCAACATGCTTCTCAGATACCTCAGCTCTTCTTTATCCATTTTCAAGTTCTTATTGAGTGGCGGTATTTATCCTTGATTATAAACACACACTATATCTTAAATCATGATTATATCCCGACCTTTTATCCAAGCCCTATTGAAAAAATTGATTTTCGATAACTGAAACATCATCTCCGTAGCGGTTTCAATATTTTCAGTATGCGCAACAAGCATAGCATCCTGTAAATTTGATCAATAAAAAATATATAAAAAATCATATACATGAATATATATATATATATATATATACATTTATTTCTACAATAAAAACTAAAATACACTTTTTTTAGCTTGTTCATGCGTCCATCTTTTTCCCTCTTTGAAATGAACATCCTCGTACATCTTAATCTTTCGGCAAAGTGAATCTATAGTAAATTAAGTTTACACAAACAAAAATATATTATTATATACATCAAAAAATTGCAATGACAGATATCGAACAGAGAATACATAACTAAATAAGCTTGTCAAGCATAAAATTGGACAAACCAGAGTTAGATCCCATTATTTCACTATAATGGCAAACTCCAACATGAAAGGATATAAACATCCTGGAATCTTTGCAGAACCAAAACTGTTGAAAAGCTAGAGCTATGCTTAAACTCAAAGATTATCAAGCATATATCAAAAATTTATGCCAAAAAACACAGAAAAGTAGATACTAACATTTTTTCACAATGTCTTTGACTTCAAAAGATAACATGTATTAGAAAATCAAGTTCATTCTAGAATCGATCGGCAAATAGAAACACAAAAGGACGACGATGAAGTATGAGTGTTAGGAGGATCCATGGATATCAGCTATTGTTTAGAGGGCCAACTGCTGATTTTATATCAGGAGCTGTTGCAGGAAAAAAAAAGAATATAACGAAGGAACTATAAAGAATAGTTACATTTGTCATTTTTAAGTTTTATGAACTTGTAAACATTATTAATCTTGATGATAGATATAATTTTTTTCATGATTAACTAGTTGTGACACTATTTTTTGGATATCATCGAAGATGTCAACAAAATTGAAGAAAACGATACATAAAATTCTTCGGAGACCATTAGATCTACAAACATTTAGATACACGCAAAGGAACCAAAATGTCAAGATCAAAAGAAAACTTAATTTTCAAAGAGCACCAGTGTAACATCTGGTAAATATACATATACATATATATAATAAATATATATGAGGTGGAGCTCACAGCCTCAACTAAGAGCCTCCACCTCATGTGAAATCTCCTCACGTGGAGTTGGAGCAGCTCTTGCATGTTGCCACTACATGGTGGCCAATAGAAGAAAATGAGGGGAGCCGTGAAGATGGAAGAAGGATGAAGGGAGCTGGCCGAGAGTGAAATGAAATAAAAAGAGAGAAGAGCGGTTGCCGGTCATGGAAAGGAATTGAAGAAAAAAAAGAGGGGAAGAAGAATTGGAGAGGAAAAGAAAAGAAATGGAGAAGAAAGAGAAAGGAAAGAGAAAACAAAATGAAAGAAAGAAAGAAAACATCGTCACCATATAGCTTCGGAAAAGAAGATTGTAGAAGAACGATGAACTAATAAATTGAGGTATGTGGTAGAGATCCAATTATTATTAAATTAATATCAAATGCTTATCGTATAAATAATCTGTAGTGCCACATAATGTCAGTAATGGATCCTTTATTCAGTTAAAGATTATTGATTATCATGAATGATTTATTATATATAATGAAGATAATAGATATTATTGATTTTATCACTAAAGTATGTTATTGAATATCTTTAATTATCGATTAATAAATATCAAGTGATAATTATTGTTTGCAAATTATTTTTTTAATTGATAATTGATTATTGAGAAATGATAAATAATATTGATTATTGTTAATCATCCTACTGATATAATTAAAATAATTGAAATTCATGTTTTATACTAAATATGATATATGCTTTATAGAATAATAACATGTTATTATTGATGATTGAATTGTGCTTCTAGTATTGATTGTAGAATTGATTGAACCACACCTAGAAGCGTTATTGTATGTACAATCGTAATTAAACTTTAAAATTGATAATCATTGATTGTGATTGTAATTGATATATTGAAGAATGATATCTCGATGAATTATATTGTGGGGTGTCAATCTCATTCTAGGTTATTCCTAAATCATTGATCATATTGTGGGGGTGCCGATCTCATCCCGGGATATTCTCAAACCATTGATCTATGATCCAGACGTGGGGTATTGTGGGTACTATGTGTTACCCAGGTTTGATCAGCCTTATTGACATCGAGATGATCATTATCTTCAATACATTGATAAATAAACATATTGATTGATTGATTGATTGAATTATTGAATATTGATAAATATCATATGACATATCGAGATGGATTATTGAGGACGGATATATGGGGACGACTTTAGGAAATCACATGAGGGACTTCCAAAATGACATATGATATATAATCAGGAAAATGAAGTAAAAGATAAACTTCATTTGTTATTTATTGTTTTGAGCCATTGATCATTGATATTGACACATTGTATACTAAGGATACTTATTGATGCTCATAACATTATTGATAATTGTAAAGATCGAACATTGATTAAGAATATGAAGTAAAAGATAAACTTCATTTATTATTGATTGATTATGAGCTATTGATCATTGATATTGACACATTATATACCACGGGTACTTATTGAAGCTCATAACATTATTAATAATTATAATGTACTAATAAGAGTAAGTACCGATAAATGGCATTGATCATGCTAGAGTAGAAGACACATTTAGCTAATTAATACTGATTCATATTGATGAAACATAGGATTGTAGCATGCTAGAGTAATGAACTCATTAGCATATTATTATTGTTAAATAATAATAATTACCATAAATTGTTAAATAAAAATGAGTACATTGAAAATTATTGATTATGCTAGGATAGTTGACACACCTAGTTTATTATTGATATTAAAATGTACATTTATTGATATGATCTTTTGAGACTAATATTAGGTCTCTAAAATAAATATGACTGCCACATATGACTAATTGGGATGGATTTTCCCTACATTCTGGATTTGTGCAGGTAATCGAGAATAATGGATCATTGTGGCGTTGCTCTCGACGTAAAGATTGCACATGGTATATGTATAAGTTTCGTTATTGTTATTGAGTCTTATACTAATTATATTTTATTATTAATAATTTTTCGTTGTTTATAGTTTTATATCATATATTGTTTATTGTCGTAGCATTCCCGGGACCACCTGACCGCATGTCGAATATCGATCGGGCCGCGTGTCTAGGCTGGATTTTGGGGCGTTACAGTTTAGTATCAGAGCTTAACAAAAAGGCTCATTGTATCAAATTATTGAGATTAAAGTATAATATTAAGACTTAAGTTGTTATTGATTAAGTTCTTAAAGTATAAGCTACTAAGTTGCTAAAAATGAAAGGCTATTGATAAAGCCTGCTATATCGAGTCATCATGTCATGGCATATTGTTTGGACATGAAACTTGATTGATATTTTATGGTTATGAAATCTAAAACTATATGCATATATATGTCTACTTTGATTTCCAAAGTTTATTGTACAAGATTTATAGTGTAAAATCATATAGTTAATATCAAAGGGTTAAGACTAGTCATTGGTAGTAAAAAAAATTATTGAGTTATAGAGAAATAATGATTTAAGATTTGAAGTCTAGAAATTGTGATGTTACATATTTATATTATCAAAAAGTTCAAAGTCCATGTGCAATCGTCATGAGCATCCATCGAAGATTGTTAATGCAATGTGGTAAGTCATTATGTGTATATCGAATTGTTAACCATGTAATACATGGTGAAATATAGTTATTGATAAATGAAAAGTATAGAAATAGATAATTATGATGTTACGTGATTGATATTCTTTTCTTGAAAATATTTCAAGATTTGGGAGACTATTGAAAATAAAGGTTACAAGACCTTATTAATTTCATATGTTTATAAAGGCAAATCCACATCTATTCATGTAGAATAGAGACCCCAACGAGGTTAGATATATGTATCGATCAAACTCAAAGAAGAAGAACAAGATTTATTGATAACTATCGAATCATTGAGGTAAATTTTAAAATTGACCTGAAAGTATTGATTTACGCAACACGTCAAAGAGCAAAAGCAAATGAAAATTTGTGAAGCTCAGATAAAGAACTTGTTATTAAACGAGTACGTAATTTTTGCCTAAAGAATTATAGACCTTTAGTAAAAGACATAAAAGGGAAAGCAAATGAGCCGAACTCACCTCACAATTGAATATAAAGATCATAAGTGGCTTATTGTCATCATAGAAGAGACTATAGAATGAATGTCATTGTTGTAAAAAATAATAGAAAGGACACAATGAGGACCAAAGTGACACGTATCTCAAGTAAAATGATTAGGGTAATATTTTAGTTTACTAGAAAATTATATTAATGTATTGTATGACTCGGTTGTCATTCATACTTAGTATTGGATGTTAGACCTGAGCAATTGATATTAATATTGATAAGTAATGTATCGACAAGGAAATACATTATGGATGTCCTAAATATTGATTGGTAGTACTACCAATAGTAGATTATTATGATATATCCAGTATCGATTGGCTATCTCACCATGATATTGATACTATGAAAAATATAATAATATTATTATTATTTTCATAATTACGAATGAAGACTCACTTAATGCTTTATATGCCATGGCACATATTGATGGCAAATGTGATTATTAACCATGCATAATTAATGAGGTTGAATGAATTTACATAGTAAAAATCTATAGATGTGTTCCTAATAGACTTTTGGGATTATCATCAGAAATAAAAGATTGGGTTTAGCATTAAGCTTATGCCATATACTACACCAATTATTAAGTTGTTGTAGAGTATTGTATATATGAAAATATATAAGATAAAGAAATAATCGTAAGAAATGTCTCCCAAAAGACTTAGTATGATCGATGTGTCATTAAGGGGTGATTGGGTCGAAAATACAAAAAAAGAAAGATTAGTCATTTAAATGAGTATCGATTATATATTTCTAAAAAAAATGACCATCAAGAAAAGGCACTATTTCCACGTATTAGTGGTTAATTCGATCAATTGTTATCAACATTGCATTTTAGGAAATTGACCAACAAAAGTAATACTAAAAGGCGAGAAAGTCATATGGACTTAATGTTTTCTTAAAACTAAAAATAAAATCAAATAAAAATTAAGGATTTCACCATTGTTGGCATTTCATTGTGTAATGGTGAATACAATATATTGTGATGTGGTGACGCCGCATTAGGATGCATATTGATGCAACATGGGAAAAAGTGTTCATATGTTTCAAAAATAATTACAGCATGATAAGAATTCTTCTGTGATTTATTTTACATGGTAAATTATAGATATGGCAAATCTATTGATATACTTCAGATTGTACATCGACCATAGAGAGTTTAAGGTTTATTTCCAACAAGAAATGAACATGAGACAAAGATAATGGTTGAAGTTTCTTAGAACTATGAATTCGTCATCCAATATTATCTATGGGAAGCGGACTAGTTTGCTAATTGCATCAACAAGGATAAGAGAAGGATCGATGACGTGTGCAAGTGTGCATTGGAAAAAAAATTATTGGAGAATATCTAGAGCCCAAACCATATTAAGGTAAATATCGCTATGAAAAAAGAATACTTATAAAGAAAATCATCAAAGAAAAAAAATGAAGACTATGTTGGATTAACAAAAGAACTATATAGAACAAGCTGGCAAGAAAAATAAATTTCTGCAATCGAAGATCGCATTTAAAAAAAAGCATATGGCATCTTATTTTAGAAATGAAGTAGATATCAGAGTTGCATAGCGGAAGCATGATGGACTTTGTATGTCACTCGCATCTTAAAATGATACAATCTTTATACACCAATAAAAATTATTAATAAACTATTAAAAATGCTTAAGTAAAGCATGCGTGGAACCTATATATAGATCTCCTATGTATTAGGAGTAGTGTAAGCTTCAAGAATTTCTTTGACCCATCGTTATTAAGAAGACTCAAACAAAGAATGAAGACTTTAAAAAAAGGGTAACATTGACCAAGGAAGACAAAATTGAATCTCTGAAATCACATATTACGATTTATTGAGGATCTCGCCGACACAGGAGTCATGAGATCGTATTGAAATATAAAAATATTTTAGGTATCACTAACACAAAAGGAATGTTATGACTACATAAAAACTTAAAGAATGATAACAAGTGTTGAATCTAGGATCCTGAGATTGTTTCCATGATCACAAATTTACGAGGGAACTTAGTTTGGACTGATAAGCTTGTTGAATTGCTCCAAAAGACAAGATATTCATGTTCAAAGAATGAGAGGTCGACCGAAGCTGAACGGACGACCTATGCACATGAAAGACATAACAGGAAGATCACATGTGTGCAGCGGTGGTCCAAAGATTGAGAAGTGGTCGACCGACATGAAGAGCAAAGATCAAAGGAGTAGAGTTAAAGACTAAGCGGTCGACCAATGGTATTGAGAGGACAACCGAAGACAAGGCTAAACAGGAGAGGTCGCGCGATGAAGAAAAGAGGGCGACCGAAGGCTTTACACCAAAAGGACAAGGGTTGAAGAATAGGCGGTCCAAGGAGAAGTGGACGCCCAATGAGGAGACTTAGTCGAAGAGGTATTTTGGATAAGGAAAGAAATGTCGTCCGAAGATGAAGAATGGACAACCGAAGAACTAAGGTTCAATGCAATGGTCGTCCAAGGGTTTTAGGGTGAAGACAGTGGACGACCGAAAGATTGACAAGGTTGCAATGGATGTCCGAAGGCTCATAAGTTAAAGCAGCGGACGACCAAAGCTGATGACAGAGTGAAGATCGATCAACCGAAGATGGAGTATGGACGACTGATAGATATCAGATGAAGGCAAAGGTCGTCCAGAGTACTTGGTGAGAAGACAAGTGGACGTCCAGTAGTTTGTCAGATCTGAGATGAGCTGAAGATCGGACAACCGCAGGATGAGCGGATGACCGATGAAGAGATAGAGGTCGTCCAAGGGCTGAAGAAACAGAGCTGTAGTCGACCATAGCATCTGACAGATTAAACAGTGGACGTCCAAGGAATATGACGGGTTGTCAGAGGACGTCCGAAGAATGTCAGAAGGAAGAAAGGATGCCCGAGGATCTCAATGGAAATGAGCGGGTGTTCGAAGTTTGTCAGAAGAAGATTTGGCGGACGTTCGAGGATCTCATTGGAAAGTGAGCGGACGGCCAAAGTCCTAACTAAAGAGGGAGCGGACGTCCGAGGATCTTAGTGAAGAATGAGCGGATGCCCGAAGTACTCACAGAGAAGAGAGTGGACGTCTAAAGGATTCAGGGAGAATCAGCGAACGATCACAAAGATGCTAAAGGTGTGGTAGAAGTCAAGATCGATCGGCCGAAGATGAAGTGTGGGCGACCAAAGGAGCTTGACAGGTATCTTCAATTCCAGCAGTGGACGTCCGAGTGATTAAGGTGCAATCAGTGAACGACCAGAGAAGTTGAAGGAGATAGCACAAGGTCAAGTTGGGCAACCGCAGGGGCAGCGGGCGACCAAAGGAGCTTGACAGGTATCTTCAACTCCAGGAGTGGACATCTGAGGAAGATTGGGTGTAATCAGGGGACGACCAGAGAAGTTGAAGATGGTGTTGAATCTAGGATCCCAAGAGTGTTTTGATGATCACAAATTTGTAAGGGAACTTAGTTTGTACTGATGAACTTGTTGAGCTAAATTCTGTAACAGGTTGACTCAAGTTCATAAGTTGTTAGGTCGACCGAAGCTAAAAGAATGGACGATCTATGCACATGGAAGACATCTCAGAAGAAGCATATGTGTGCAGCAGTCATCCTAAAAATACAGAGTGATCGACCTATATTGAAGGAAGGTACATGAGAAGAGGGATTAGGAGTTGACCGATCGACCAGAGTCAGAGGAAGGACGATCGGAGTAAAAGGCTTAACTGGAGAGGTCGCCTGATGATAAGGAATGGGCGACCGAAGGCAACACCTTTGTTACAAAGGATGGAGATCGGGTGGTCCTAGGAGAAGTGGACGCCCAGAGAAGACTTAG
>LTAE01009287.1:0-14317 GCA_001647135.1 Pontederia paniculata
GATCATTCAAAATATTCTCGGGATCCTAGATTCAACATTTGAGAGCTTGGCTGCTCTAATCCTCACTTTGACTGCCTCTTTCTTATGCAAATTATGCTCCCGATGATTTGCAAGATGCCTTGGAGCCATATGTATTCATAAGCAAATCACATCTAAACCTTTACCAATAAGTTCTTCTACCTTTCCTCATGATAACTTTCTTGGGACCTAACCTATACTCTTCTTGATGTCATAGTTACTGTTCGTGATGCTTACACATGGACTCTACTTTTTTAGATATAGATAAGAAATGTATCTCGTTAGGCTCTCATACCTTTTTGTAGTGCCCCAAAAGACCACCCTGCCATATGGCAAAATGTCCTTCTGGAGATGCTATGACTTTAGTTCTTTGACTTAACATTTAACCAAAAGTATGATCAACAACTTTAAAAAATAAAATTCTTTTCTGTTCAGTAGATTCAATCCCAATTCAATATTTTACTTAGGACTCTTTTATTACTTTCACTCATCTTTGTCCTATGTTGTTCAATTATAACAATCAATGATGAACCTTTAATAATCATGAATGTCATTGATTTTTGTTCTAGTGCTATTAAGGCTAGCTAGGCCTCTAGAAATCGTTAAGCAATAGTCACAAGTGTTTTCGAAGGAACCCAATTAATAATTATTCCCGAAGGAATCCAATTGAACTAGTAGGAATATGTTTACAGATGTCCTTGAAGGAAACACAGACAATTGTTACTAAAGGAACTCAATGGAACTTGAAGGAATCCATCTATAGTTACCAATAAATAGATGCTCCAATAGGAACTCAATTACCCACAGTTATGGTCCAATAGGAACTTAATGGGAACCAAATCATATCATTCATGGCTCAATTCAATCACATGCAATACATCTTATAAACCCTATTATCATTCGAGAAAAAGGGTTTTCATTTTGATCAATCAATCGACAAAACAATCTCTATATCTCTTCAAGTGATGGAAAAACAGCCTGCTGCCATGTTCGGGACATACCATAAAAGAATCAATAAATACACCTACGACTAAAAATCCTTTAGGGTCCATGAAAGGGGTCGTAATGGCCCATGACATAGGTGTTCACATGACGTGATCCTTCACGATCATGATCGGATATTCTATTCCTTTGACTCGACTTCATGGCTCATTATATCTTCCTTCACGGCATTCAGCGAACACTCGATATCTATTCTAATCTTCATGGTCTGTGACATGTTCTTCACGACCATGACCGAAGCTATGTCCTCCATCACGATATCGAATGAAACTATCCCGTCAAGTAATGAGAAAAGAATATCTTGTGAGAGGTTCGAGAATCAAGTTGAATGCTCTTGATCTCTTCTTAACATCTTCATGGCTCATGAAGTTGCTTTAATAGTCATTGTCGCACGCCAAGTTCCTTAGTCTTGACCTCATGGGCGTGAGCTCCAGTTTCATGGGTGTGATGTCCAATTTTATGGTCGTGACTGAAGACACGACATCCCTCACTACTAACTTCACGGCCCATGATAATACCTTTGTGGGCGTGCTCCTTAACCTCGTAGATGTTGTGAGAAATCTAATAGCAAGGATGCTAGCAAGTGCATTAGTCGCACAAGTAATAAAGAAATGAGTAGAATTTCGAACTCATGAGAACTGATGAATTTTAAATCATGAAATTTTATCTAGAAATCCATGTAAAAGATTTTCAATGAATTTGAGAAAAGAAAAGAAAATATTAAAAGATAAAAGGATAAAAGATGATCACACAGATAATTTGATTGGGATTGAAACTCTATTTCCCTCCGTTATTTCTTGGATTAACAATTAGATTAAGTTTGCAAGTCTTGTGTTGGAATATTATGTTAAAGGTTTAGGACTCCAAATCATATGATCTAACTACTTTAATTTAATATTAACTTGAGAAGGTTCGATCAAGTCAATCCCTAATTAAATTAAACTAAGATTCATTAAACAATAGACCATAAATTGTTAAGCCCCAAACTAGGTGATTTAATAACCCACAATCCATAAATTCTGAACAGATAGATGTGGACAACTTGCACAAAAAGATCTCAGAAATGGCCAAAAATAATAAAGGAAAACGGTCAGCATCTCTTACGAAAATAGACTGCATCTTGGAAAATCACGCGGCTTTGAATATGGTGAAAATGACAGAGAAAATGGGAGAACAAAATGGCCCAGGTTCTTCAAGAACACATTCCATGTTCTAAGATAAATATGAGCGAATTTGCGGAATGGTAGAGGGAGCACGACCCATTTTTGTTAGGAAAATGGTCTTTGTCCGGTAGTCAAGAAATTTATTAATAATAAAATCCAAATCAACTACAGAGGAATTTTGTTAATAGTATCTCTCGATTAAAGCCAACAAAAAGATTCAATTAAAAATAATATCCTAGAGTATGATGCTAGTTCATGATGCCGCATCAAGTGCATATTTTTAGGTCCCTTTAAGTTGTGATTCGAATTGCTTCTACACATTTTTGTGAACCTCGAGCCTCATTTGTTTGTTAAGTTCCAATCTTTGCCAAGAATGAACCTTTATGAGCTTAACCTTGTCATTCTATAAATTTAGAACGTTTTGATGCTGCTTTGACCGTCTGTTTTACGAACTATAGGAAACGAAGCTTCACACCCCTGATAGATACTGGATCACAGCCCTGCACGAGAAAATCGCCTGATGACAGAAGATGCCAAAGATGGAAAGGAATCTATCAGCTCATGATTGCCAGTACATAACAAATGAATCAAACGGGAATAATTCAAGGCTCGACAGAAGGACACCAATCACATGGAGGCCACCAATATAAAAGGACCGGTAAAGGCTGGGAAAGATAACTATGAATCATCTCCAATAGCCAACACTTTTTGATATCCCTCATCAGCCATTCTGCCATCACCGGAAGGAGACCACCGACATATTTGGACAATGTCGCCGGAAAAGATGACGCACGACATCGACGCTTTCCTTGATCGACAACAGGAAGAACAATGAGAACTTATGAACATTACTCTCTTTCTTATTCGATGAAAATGTTCTGTAACTAATAGGATAATCTAGAGTTAGCAGTAGGAGATGATGGATTTGGATTTCTATCTTGGTTTCTGAACTTTCTTGAAATATTTCTAATTTTCATAATCTATGAACTCAACTTTCGGTTACATTACTGGATCGATTGTAGTGAAGAGTTTAGGCTTTCTCGATGATTGGATGTGATTGACCCTCGATTCGATCTTCATTATTGATATTTTTATTCTTCATCGAACGATACATCCTTGACCGAAGGCGTTTGTGAGGGCAGGAGGTTGCGATACTTCTATATCTGGTGAACTGTATTTGTCACAGTCATCAGTGAAATCACACCCTTGCAACTGCAAGGAACCTTTCTTACTACCCTTAGTGTTTAGGGCGTTGGAGGACTCATCATCCCATTCGCCTTCATATTGTTGTATGGCGCGCTCCATCACTGGGACTGCAGCCCTGTGATGCATGAACTGTATGTCAAAAAACCCTCAATTTGGTAGCAACCATTCGACTATCCTAGATAGGTTCCGAGACTTCTTCACAATTCTGGTCGCGTGACTATAAAGGGAAAGTGATTTAGATCTCTTGAAAAGAAATTCATGATTCCTCTCTTCACCAAAAACCAGATTTAGTATTCTAAACCTTGTGTGTCAATGTTGATCCAATCCGCCATCTCCAAAATCTGCTAGCTCTAAAGTTCCTTCACACCTCTACTGTTATCTTATCTGCGTAGTCGTGATTCACAGTTATCTTATCTTGTTTTTGCAATCATATTGAAAACCCATAAAAAATAGATAATCTCCATTTCTATTTTTAACTAGATCTACACCATTGATATTGTTATTTTTTATTTATGTCGGATGTTATTTCCTGAACATTGCTTTCGCCTCCTTGTGGATTCGATACTCTAAGTACTGCGCGTGATGTTTTGTATACTTGCAGAATATGTTATGTTGTCTAGGACTTTTTAAAACCTCATCTCATCTATTGAGATTCAAAGTCTTGCATTTATGTTGTCACAGCCCTACTCATAGGTTGTGTTGACCCACTTCTGAATATCACACTAGACACACACACCCCAAGTGTTTGGCGTCGTTGTCGGGGAGGCAATAGCCAATTTTTAGAAAATTTTTCATTCGACTGTGCATATTGCCATATCATTATTTGTTACTTTCCTATTTGTGAATATTATTTTTCCTAACCACTTCACCCGTAATTTTCTTTTTCCTTTATCTGTTTTTCCTTATCTTTAGGTGCAGTATATGCCAAGGTTCCGATCTACTGAAGGAGATTATTTTTTTTCGAACCTGAGCGAGAATTCAGAAAAAGAAGAAGGCAACAAAGACTGAATCAGGACATAGTAAGATCAGATTTGCAGTTGAAGTTTGTCGAACTAATAATTTCTGAACCATTTGAGATAGCAAATCTAGATTCTGAACCTCACACCCCAGTAGTAGAATACATACCAAACACACTTGTGCTTGAGAACTTCATCATTCCCATAAGCGCCAACACTCCAAGAACTTCAGAGTCACAAACCACAAATCAGAACAATATGGAGAGAGAAGTTGTTGCACAAAGTACCTGATGCTTGAAGGATACATATTCACCTGTTGCTAACAGAGCAGGAGCACCAAGAATGCCCCTGATGGCTAATGTAAATTTCCAACTTCAACCAGCTCTCATCACCATGATTCAACAGGACCAATTTGGTGGAAGAGCCACCGAAGATCTTGCTCAACATCTAGACAACTTCAAAGAAATTTGTGGGACCATCCAGTACAATAACATCCATGTAGATGCAATCTATATGAGGATATTCCCATTTTCGTTGAGAGGAAAAGCCAAACTCAGGTAGAAGAATCTGAAGCCCGAAGAACTAGTCAGCTGGGATGTATTAGTGCAACATTTTCTAGCCAAGTTCTTTCCACCCAGGAAGACAGCCCACATCCGAGATGAAATATTCCACTTCAGTCAATTGGATATGGAAAACCTGTACTAGGCCTAGCATAGATTTCAGAACCTAATTGTCTCGTGTCCGCACCATGGTTATGAGAGATGGCAGCTTTTGAACCATTTTCACTTTGATTTGAATTATCAGACTTCCATTGCCCTCGACAATGACGCGGGAGGTGTCTTTGCTACAACTGATATCAATGAAGCATATTACATAATCAAGAAACTAGCAAAGAACCACCATTATTTAAGACACGAGAGGTCAAGGAAACCCATAAGAAAGAAGTCCCCTGAAGAAAGTGAAGTTCTATCATTGAAAGCAGAAGAGGTTGTACATATAGCTTTGGAGAAGATGAATCTTTCATCTTAAGTACATATGGTACAAACTCCAGAACAGCAGTGTCACATATGTGGATATCCCGGTCATACAATGGAGACTTGTAATATGTTGAATCAGCAAAATCCTCAGTGTGACCAGCTAAATGCCTTTGTTAACTTTGCACCGAGACCTCCCTTTGAGAAGTACAACCCTGAAAATAGAAACCACTCATACTTCTCCTATAGAAACAATCACTATCAAAACGCCCCAAACCATAGCAAAAACCCAACAAGCCAAAAATTGTTGAATCTAGGATCCCGAGATTATTTTGAATGATCACAAATTTGTAAGTGAACTCAGTCTGTACTAATGAACTTGTTTAAACTGATTTTTGTAACAGGATATAGACAAGTTCAGTACAGCGGTCGACCTGAGCTAAAGGAATGGACGATCACTGCACACGTAATACACATTATGAAGAACCATATGTGTGCAGTGGGCGTCCTAAGGATATAAGCGGTCGACCAGCTGAAGGAGGAGGAGGTCATATAAACAGCAGTGTATATGGAGGAGGAGGCATATACGGTCGACCCAAGATATAAAGAGGGCGNGACTGTTGTTGCTTTTGCTCACCTTGTCCATCAAATCTTTCTCTACCATGGCCTTTTCCTCGGCCTCTTCCACTAAATCCATCTCGACCACGGCCTCTAATGTTATCATATCAAGGTATATGATTAGATGCTTCTCCTTTGATTTGAAAAGTCTTCTCATCAAATTTTTTTGTAAATCTGCTCATTCTTGCTTCATGTGCTTGCAAGGAACCCATTAGTTCATCAAATGAAAGAGTAGATAAATCTTTAGACTCTTCTATTAAGCAGCCACATAATCAATTTTGGAGGTTAAAATCTTCAAAACTTTAGCAACAACAATCGTATCATTAATTTTTTTCTCCATAAGATCTCATTTGGCTAACAACAATAGTGACTCTTGATAGAAAATCTTGAATAGATTTATTTGATTTTATAAACAACATCTCAAAATCTCGGCGGAGAGTTTGAAGTTTAACAGTGATTACCTTCGACGTTCCTTGATACTCTTTTTGTAATATACCTCATGCCTGCTTTGAGGTAGTTGCTGCTGTAATTCTACAAAAAAATTGTCTCATGTAGAGCTTGTTGAATGAGAAATAATGCCTTAAAATTCTTCTTTTTGTTTTCCTTTAATCTCGCTTCTTCATCTGGATTCTCAACAAAATCCCATAGGTCTTGTGACATGAACAATGTCTTCACTTTTATACTCCAAAACTCATAATTATCACCTTTGAAAATAGAAATCAAAGGTTGAGAGAAACTTACGCTGCCACCATTCACAACCATGTTTTGCAGAATTTTTGACAAATACTTTTGTGGGTGTATTACTGTTGCTCCTCTTTTTGGTGGCTAGAGGATCAAATAGTTGCACTTGCTAGCAACTATAAAATCTGCAAAATAACTCTTCAAACCTTTGCCCAAGTATATCACAACCTGCTCTAATACCACACTTGTTGGAGATTAAAAATCAATAGGAAAATAATAAAATTCTACAAAAATAAAGTCAAAGAACAATTGGATAAAAATAAAATTACTATCAACTTGATTGCATTAAAATTATGAAAATAAAATGACCTATAAATAGACATACAATGGAGAAAATGTAAAATAAGAACATGGAGATAGTGACTAAAAATGTGGAAAAGAACATGACCACAAATATCATGATTACAAATGAGACATATGACACATCACTAGCACCACTAACGCACTCTTGCAACACCATTAACAACACTCTTACAACCCACTAACAACACCATTGAAAAAAGGTCATGCCATATTAACGCTGAGGTGGACAATATTTTGAATCATATTTCAACTTTTTTGTCTGGTTGGCCAATTGAGAGCAACATCTTCCTCATTATTAAAGATCCACTTATCTAGCGAACCATTGGACATGTACTCATAAACCAAGAGCAGAATCCGATCAATCGCACAAGATTGTAGTGATTAATGTTACCGATCGTCTGCACTTCTGCTAAAAACTCCTTGCTCCCTTGACTGACACCGTCTAGGAGCTTGACTGCAATTTTCTCATCACCAATCTTTCCTTCATAAACGGATCCAAATCCTCCTTCCCCGAGCTTCTTCGAAAAGTTATTTGTTGCCAATGTCAACAACTCTTGATAAGAAAACCTAGTCGGCATCCCGGCTATTTGCTCAATTTCCTCTTCATCTTCTCTCTCCTCGGCAGGCCTAAGCCCTTTTCGTCTAAGCAACACAAATATTAGGCCAACAAATTGAATACAACAGCTATAGCACCTAAAAGAGTCCCTATTATCATTCCAACGCTGATGGAGACGTTCTTAGCTTGAGATGTAGCATTATTATAAGAGACGTGTTGTACCATAACATGTACAGACCAATTGAAATGGTTTACCCCCACAGTTTGATAGTCTTTCATTGAGTACAATGTCGAAGGTAAATAGCACAACCCATCGGAAGCATTTCTCGAGTGCTGAAAGAGAGCAGCTTTGCAAGCACAAATCTTTTGGCAGGCCTGCTTGCAACCCTCCTCATCAGCTTTGAACGCAGTAGGATTTCCATCCATGTAGTCGGAATAAGAAACACTCTGAAAAGGTAGTAGTTTATGGTCTTGAAAGTATTCACAGATTAGAGGAACTACGAGGGAACAATTAGGATCAGATGACGAATAGTTATTGCCTCTGAAATATTGTGTTTGTGTGTTACTGTTGGGGCAGCGGCATTTCCCGTTCGAGCAAATCCCGTATTGCCCGCAGACAGTGGGGCATACAAGCAGATTCCCATTGGTAGATTCGCAGGTGTCCGTCGTACTCAAGCCTCATGTACTGGATGGATGCTGCTGTCGGCAATCGGTTGAAGGGTCCGAAGCTACCATTAAGAAATGTCACAACATTTTTGTTCATGTACTCGAGCATCTTATAATAGTAAACCTGAGGCGGACAGGAAGCGACCAATGCTTTTAGTGTACCATTATCAACGGTGAGGTAGTACTGACCTTGCGTCCAGTTCGTTGTAGACGCGTTGGCCGTTAAACTCTGTCCCTTGCCCACTGGGGAAGCCAAAACTTTTATTTATTTATATAACTAAAAAAAATTATTTCGAACATTAATCTCTATTTTCAATTATAATTTTTAATAATTTGTTTGCATGTCATAATATAATTCAAAATATTTACATGAATTTTACTTTTTATTTAAAATATTAAAAAAAGAATAATGAAAAGTGAAAATATTTAAAATATGGATATGATATTACAATGCTAATTTATAATTGAATAAAATAATAATGGAATATAAAAATTCATAATATTGTATATGTTTTCATAAAAAAAATATACTTCTATATGTGTAATAGAATAATAAGTAGTTATAGATATAGTCACAGACTAATAAGTAAAAATGTATAATGTATTATATATTACTTTTAGTGAATTAATAAAATAAAATATAATATAAATAAATGATACTTTTTGAAATAATATAAGTTAATATTTGAGTAAAGGTAAATGATAAATATTAAGAAAATAGAAGTATGCATGTAATAAAATAAATAAGTAGATTATTATGCTACAATTATAAGACTAATAAGGAGAAATGTAATTATATGTTATGAAGGAGTATATTAGATGATATTGAGAAAAAATAAAGAATAAATAATAAGAAAGTAAAAATATAATATGTAAAGTAAGTATGGAAAAAAAAGAAAAATAAAGAATAAATAATAAGAAAGTAATAATATAATAGGTAAAGCAAGTATGGAAAAAAAAGAAAAATAAAGAATAAATAATAAGAAAGTAATGGAAAAAAAAATATGAAGAGCTTATGGGGATTGAATTGGAGACCTATAATTGCTAGTTGTGCACTCTTTCCATCTCGACAAGCAATTAATTATGTTCCATGCCTAGTATAATGGGAGTGTCAGTGCACACCTTGCACCCCCGGCTCCGCCCTTGCTTGCTTAGAGATTGTCCGACGACCAATGCGTCCGTGGGATGATCAAAGGACCGCAACACCGGATTATCGTACTTGTCGAAGAGCACCAAATTGCCCAACTCGGTGATCTTCATTCCGACGACGGCCTTGCCTGATGTGTTGGTGGACCAGACGACGACGCCGTCAGCGTCTGCGAGGACCAGATTGCCATCGCTGGTTAACTCGACGGTGGCGTCCACGTGACGAGGCGACCCCGGTTAGCGGACCAGACAGCCTGAGGGCCGCCGTTCACAGGCAACACCATCTCGGCGCCACTGTTGACTTGGATAATATAGATGGCGAAGAGGAAGGAACCGCATGCTCCTCTGCAGAAGAAGCCGCAGGCGAAAGTAGGGCCGTAGAAGGTGTCCTTGTTGACGCCGCGGAGGAGGATGTTGCGCACTTGAGTTCCATCCATGAAGGTCACTGTGTGGTTGAGGGATATCTTCCTGTTGGTCGATCCACGAGGTGGAGAGGTTAGCAGAAGGGTAGTCATATGGTTGTGCTTCAACAAGAATTAGAGTCAAGAAGAAGCTGCAGATGACGAACTGGAAGATGCAGCTTAGTGTTGCATTTGCCATACATGGAGGTGAAGAATTCGTCGGAACAGTAACAACAAGGTGTTAAGAGCAGCCAAATAAGACTACTGCTACCTCCGTCGACCCACCGGCATGATAGCAGCATACATGTACATATATTACAAGATAAATATACATAATGTATATTATATTTCAAGGCCAAGTAACGATATGGAAACCCTGCTTTGCTATTTTAGAAACTATGTATGATCTTTTTTTTTCTCCATAGATTCTATGGATAATCAATTAATTAACAATACTTGTGACGTACAATTGCTCACATGGCGTTGGTGGTTTTAGATTAAAAAAATGGATTCTTTAATTAATTTTTTTCATTTTTGCTTTTTCATTAGAAAGTACGTAGCAAAAAGATATAGTAAACAAATTAGAGTTGTAAAGCATGCATATTTTAACAATCAGTATGTTTGTATACGTTAGATGTATGTAATTTTTATAAATCTTATATTGTGAAAGATCTTCATTTGTGTAATACCTGAAAATGGAGGGATCCACATCAGCACTTAAATGGGCACATATTGGACCACAAAACCAGCCTATTAGAAGTTAAAACTCCCACTTATGAGCCCCCCACATTGTTGAATCCACCCCTTGAAGAAATAAAAAGAAGGTGCAGCCATTTTTGTTGTCTTTTCTTCTTCTTTGCTCCAAAATAGAGTGATTACTAGGAGCAAGGAGATTGAAGGAGAAGATGGCTGTGAGAGTTGGATTCAAATGAAGATGTTGGCGTGAGAAGAAGAAGGAACAAGGAGCTTCAAAGCAACATACATGATTGAGAATAGAAATTCTTAAAGAGGTATGTAAGGAGATAACTTAATTCTTTTTATTTATAACGATGAATGAATTAAGATAACTATTATTATTAAATATAGGAGATCATTGATCCATATGGATGATTATAGTTAATGAAAAATAGCAACATATTGTGAATTCTGTCCAGATTTCGTACTCTCTTTTTTGAGGTCAGTTTTTCTAGGCAATAGTTGTCCAAAAATAGTGAATAATATGTCAAAACGTAGATATTGAAGTCTAGTTTGCACAACAATTAATTTCATCTCATTCTGAGTAGTAATTTGAGAGTTATGATCAAAACACTGAGATACTAACAAGCTGTTTCGAATTATAATATGACCATTTTGTAAAATACCTAATAAATTGGAAAAGTATGATTATAAGTTGATCTTTAGATTGCAAATAGATGCTTTAATATATCTTCAGATGAAGTTGATTTTATATCATTTGGACTCGTATACATAAAGTTATGAATTTTGAATTGAGGAGCTATCAAGTTGTGATATATGATGGAATGTTATAATGACATATGATATGTGCCTAAATGCTATTGATGTAATTATTGTAGAGAAGGCAAGAGAACAACAAGCATAATTTATTCTAAAGGATATGTGATGCTTACTTCAAAGGACAATTTAAGCCTATGAATGATATTAGGCTTATTTATGTTAAGAATGATAGTTATGATATATTGAAATTAAGAACATCTATATGTTAGACTTGTCCATATGAATATTGTATTGAAAACTCTATTGTATTGAGCATGATATTGTAATGACTTCCAATTGATTGATGTATTGATCGATATCGATAACCTAGAGAAAATCCTAAGAAACACTTTTATATTTTCTGAATCTGATGCAAGTCGGTCGATCGACCTCAGGGGAGGGTTCGACCAATTATCGGGTTTTTCGCGCTCAAGGTCCGACCGACTGTAAATCAGTCGAATCTAAACGACTTCAGAATTGAGAGTCGATCGAACTGGGTTTGACCGACCCTCATGTCGATCGATGTCATGCGACATCAGTAGCGAGTGTCGGTCGATGCAGTGCTCGACTGACCCTCAAGTCAGACGACACCCTTGAGGGAGTCGGTCGACCGACCTGGGGAAGGGATCGACTGACCTTGTCCCAGGATCATTTATCGTATTTAATTTATAAAATTGAGTCTATTGATTGATAATGTAGTTCACGTATTGCATGTTCAGCCGTAATAGGTTAAATTACTAATGTATTGATATATTGATTGATTGAATTGGAGGATAGAATTGGGCGCCTACCGAATTGGAGGATTCATCCTCATATTGTTATGACCCAGACGTGGGGTGGTGGATCTCCGAAAGGGTGTTCACGGGAGCAAGTGCGTCCCGTGGTGTAGCTAACCACATATGGCATCAGGTTACCCCAATCTCCAATTATTGTAATTGGCTCATTAAAAATTGATTGAAGTGAATATAGGGTTGCCCATTTAATGGTTGACGGATAAATGTTTCAAGGAACCATATAGATTATTGATATTGATGGATTACAGATCCATATTATTATTGTAATGAGCAAGACTCATATTGATGGGGATGACTTCATATGAGGACGGCTATATGGGGACGGATTGAGGAAGTCACAAAGGGGGCTTCCGGTCATCAAATGACAACAAATAAGATAAGTCTAGCATGGACACTATTGTTATTGATATTGAACATTAGGAAGCCTAATGTATTGAGTGTTCATGTTAGTCATTGTTATTGATATAAAAATGGTTAAAATTCCAAGATATAACGATTTAATCATTATTGTCTATTGATATATTGATATCATATTTACATTGATCGCATGACTTATGGATATTGTCATTGTTATTGTTTATATTATTATTAAAGCATATAAAGTATGATATGCTAAGTATTGATTTAGGGTATTGGATTGTATCATGATTAAATGACTAAGAGTTAATAACCCTAAAGGATGACAATGTGTCATTCGTATTGTTATGACTTACATACTGGGCGCAAGCTCATGGGATGAATTTCCCCTGCACGTATCCTGCAGAAGGTTGATCATATCGAGGATCAATGATGGATTTAAATTGATAATCAAGCTCATGACCGATTGACCTTGCACATGGTTAAGTTAAGTATAGAACCTCTTATTTAATTATTATTAAGCTTCCGCTATTTTTATTTAAGTCTTAATGCTTGTTTATCCTTGTTGTAGGTCAACTTAAAGGAGAAACTATTGTATCGACGCGGCGTCCCGGGAAGCATCGAGCCGTGTGTCGAATATCGATTCGGGCGCGTGCCAGGTGTCGTTCTCGGGGCGTTACAGATTAGATGGTATCAGAGCCTAGCGGCTTTATAGATTCTTAGGTCTTTTAGGTTTAAGTCCCTAAGTTTATAAAGTCGACGATCTAAGGAAATATGTGCAAGTGTCATGAGCAATTGTTAAGTTTAAGGATGTACATATGCAAATCCTTATGTGCATATGATGAATATGATTCAATTCTAATCATATGATTGATGGCCATTGATACTAAGGGGGACAATAAGTCCTTACCTCCAATTGAATGATGAATAAGATCATGATTGTCACTAAACGATTTGTGGCATAAGGCAAAGGTCAAGTGAGTGACCTTAACAGGCAATGTTGATGATTATAGAAACATACAAAAAAAACGTCTAAATTACGTACATAATTCCATAGGATGTGGGATTAAATTTTAAGCTTCCATGAATAAATGGACGTTGATCTATATTGCATAAGTCAACAATTTGGTGATTGAAATCGTATATGGATATGTGATTGAAAGACAAAAATGCTACTAAAGTATAACATGATTGAGTTATAAATATTGTCATGTGATGATATGATCAAATTAAGATATGATGTTTATGGAATGGATAGGGTATAGTCTAATCTTTGAATAAAAACTAGATTATTCGAAGTGGTATCATGAAAAGTAAGTCATGAAAGAGTATTGACTATTAAGATATTGAATAGAAATTGAATCGACGACATTGTTAAATTTCTTGAAAGTAACATAGAAAGTCATAAGTTGTGAAATCCATTAGCTTAGATAAATAATGATGCTACCGTTGAAAAAAAAACAACAACAAGAATCAAAGAAAATAGAATGTTTATGCCTTGAGTTATGACTCAAGTTTGGATGATATGTACAATATGTCAAAGTGCATAATGTTACTATGTTCATATTGATCAAGCTATTGAAAAGGAGTTGTATAAAATTGAGAAAAGAAGTTGGACGACCCAAATATAGAAAAGTCGTTTACTCTCTCTAAAAAAAATGATGAATGATTAATGATCATGAGATTGGCAATTATTGTTTAATCAATGTTCTTGATAGTCACTTGGGTAAACTAAGTTGTACAAGAAATGTCTATGAATAAATTATGAGACCGCGACCTCATGGGTATGTGTAAGGATGATAAGCATCAGCTTGAAATGATGATTGATTGTCTATAAAGAAGTATGAAAAGTTATGGAATATATGTTGAAGGAATGATCTATAAGGACGCCTTATGCATATATATGTTTGAGAATTATGCAT
>LTAE01009288.1:0-18865 GCA_001647135.1 Pontederia paniculata
TAGTTCAAGCATATAAAGTTATTGTCATTATATATATATATATATATATATATATATATATATATATATCTTTATAAAATATAAATTATTGTCATTATATATTACATTATATTTATAGAACTTTATTTTTAAGCATATAAAGTTTTTATAGTGACAAAATTTATAACCAATGTAAAAAAATATGAAGATATGTTTAACAAATCATTGGATATATGTATATTTTAATACATATTTATTTTAAAAATATTTTTTTATTTATAGATAACATCTTACGATTCTCGATCCGATCTTCGATCTTATTATCCCTTCCGATCTTAGGTAAGATCTTAATCTTGAACTTTTGCTTGTATATGTATTTGGAAGCAAAACTATTTCCAAAAATGGAGAGAGGAAGGGTAATAATGAAAGGTGATCACTTATGTTAGATTCACAGAAACTCTTAAAATGTTGAATTATGTTATCCCCTACTTAAGAGCACTATGTTTAGGAAAGGAGAGTTCATTTATGCAGTATCATAGACCGTGTGACAATATTCTAGATTCTAGAAGAGTTTGAGAATGTTAATATTGCACAGCTCAACAAGTTGTAGTAATTACCTTCAAGTTATAGCAATTACCTTGGAATTCAGGTTATTATCTATCTTTCTTTTAGATGGATGGTTGTAAGACAAGCTATGTTTGTTCCTTCACTGACCTTCTCATAATATTTTAAGCATAAAAAAATGGCAACGAACCTTTTTCATGTTTTTCTGAGTCTTTTGGCCAAAACTAATATAAAATCACCTTCAAAATTGATATATAAAAACAATGGGACAAAATTTGCTGGACATGGAGATCAGACACTAACAAGAGAGAGGGCTTTAGAGATTAAACTTTTATTTTTGGATCCTTGATATCTCAGTTACTTTTTTTCTTCCACTTATGCAGGTTCTATACCCTTTGTTGGTGGACCAAATAACACTTGCTTTCAGTTCCCACCTCAGTTATTTCAGATGGTGGATTCTTCTTTTTCCATTAACACCCACATGATGTTATGTATCATTCAAAAGATTCAGCATAGAAGTAGATCATGTATTTTCTGAATAGTAATGAACAAATATTTACCTGTATTGTCTATCTTGGTGATAAGCTTCATATATATTCTTCTTACTTGTGCAAGAGAACATTACACATTGTAGCTTGTTGTATCATGTCCCACGTGCATCAATGAAAAGTAGGTTAATGTGAATATTTTATGGTGTGTTTGGTTTGAGAGGAAAGTAAGTTAATGAAGGGGAAGATAGAAATTTTGTTGGAGAGAAAGTTAAAAATTAATTTTTTTTTCTCTCCTAATTAATTAACAATTATTATTCCCAAATTGAAGTTGAATGAAGAGTAAAATATTTTATAGTCCATTCTCTTCTATCTCATTACCTTCTCCTTCCCTCCATTCCCTTTCCTTCCTCTGTCCAAACATACCCTTAGCTCAAACATGTTCATAACTACTGAAAGATGGTAATCGGCGATGCTAACCATAATATACAAACATTTACCCATCCATAGATTTTTTATCATTTCATAAAACCATCAAACAAATTTTTCGAGGATTATTAGTATCAACAACACACGTTACACCAAATGGCCATGTTACTGGCATCTGAAGATCAGAGATCAAAACTAATGGACTCCTTTCCATTCATCACCTGCATAATTGAAAATTTTGGTTCAATTTAAGCAGGTTGTACTACAGCAAGTTTGCAAAGAAGATCCAACAAGAAAAGTACTTGCCTTGGCAAGACATAACTGAGCGAAAAAAAAAAAAAAACTCGATGAATATAACAAGTTGAACCAGAAACAAGACAAACTCGTTCACATAGCATTGTGGTATCTAGAAACAATTTCAAAAGTGAATTAAACATGCTCAAATTATTTGCATTGAACAGAACCTGCTCTAAATTGCAGACAAAAAGACACATCTAAGTTTTGTCATTCAAAGATTAAGCAACCTCAACACTAAATAACATACATGAAAAAGTACAAGAAGCAACATATATACTCTAAACAACATTGATGTCCTAACTATGACAGAGATGATGAGCAAATGCAACATGGATAGAATGATGGATAGGGATCACTAGTTATCACCACTTTCTACGCGACCGCCGCATCCTCCTCCTTTGTATCTGCTCTGGACGTGCCGATGGCATTGATTAGCTCTCCAAACAACCGGTTCATGTCCTCGTGCGATGACCCACCTTCCTCCATGGCCGCCCTCGCCTTTGATGCGAGCTCCCTCGCACGTCTCCGCATCCCCTCCGCCTCTTCCCCGCCGTCCATAAGCTTCCTCACGGCCGACGCCACCTCTGACGAAGACACCTCGGTCGGTCCCGACGCCTCTCTACGCCTTACCCTCACGCCAACGCCCACCAACTCGGTCATCAGCTTCTCGTTCAGGAACTGGTCGTAGCTCAGCGGCAAGGTGGCCATCGGCTTGCCGGCCGTCACGGCCTCCAGCGCCGAGTTCCATCCGCAGTGCGTCAAGAACCCTCCCACGGCAGCGTGCTCCAGAAGCACGACCTGCGGCGCCCAGCCGCGCACCACCAGTCCCCTCCCCTTAATCATGTCATCATACCCTTCCGGCATCCACTCTGCTGGCGGCCCCGCGGCGCCGCCCCTTAGGACCCAAACGAACGGGTGGCCGCAGGCCACGAGTCCGAGCGCAAGCTCCTTGATCTGGTTCTCCGAGAGCTCGTAGATGCTCCCGAAGCAGACGTAGACGACAGATCCTGGTGGCTTGGCTCCCAACCAGTCTTGCCACTTAGCGATCTCAGGGTGAGCTTGGCCGCCGCGTTTGGTCCCGGATTCGTCCTGCCGGCAGGAGAGCGCAACGGGGCCGACATACCACGCCTTTGTCTTCGGTTCCCTGGTGAGCAGCTCGGCGTATTCCGGCTCGAGGTCGTAGAAGGTGTTCACCAAGACGCCGAAGCTGCTCTCCTCTGCCAACCTCTGCAGGTTGATGAATTGCGGATTGGTAAAGATGTTGGACACCTCCTTCCTCGTCATCTCGATGCGGTGCGCGAGTCCCTCGACGACGAATACCTCATCATCGGAAGCCACGGCGTTGTGGGGGCTGCGGAACTCCAGGCAGCGGTGGGCACACTGGACGAAAGCGCCGTAGCCGTAGAAGACGAGCCGCGGGATGCCAAGCTCGAGGGCGACGCTTGAGGTCCAGGGGTACATGGAGTCGGAGATGAGGCAGTCGGGGCGGTGGAGCCGGAGGAGGGCCTCGACAGGCTCCTGGAGGGCGAGGACGGCGGCCATGAAGCCGGGGAACTCGGAGATGGAGATGGCCCCCAGATTCTCGCCGGCGGCAGGAACGAGATGGGCGAAGGCTTCCGGGAAGTGCACAACGAGGAGCTCGATGGGCGGGCCATTGGCGGGGCGGCGGTCGTCGACAAGGAGGAGGAGGAGGAGGAGAGGGTTCCTTGGCTTCGGCCATGGAGTTGCTCCTGCAGCACGCCCAGTGGAAGAAAGATGACCGCGGGAGACCGCCTTTTATCCTGTTTAATCTTAATGTTTTAAAATTTTAGGATTATTTCCTTGTATAATCTTAATGTTTTAAAATTTCAATTAGTACTTTTTCATTAAATATTTTCGTCATCTATCATTTAATTCTAGTAATTTTTTTTTTCACAGCAGCAATGACGAGCTTGTCCAATTTTAGCATAGGTGTTGCATGACAGCATTGGAAGGAATCAAAACAACGAGAACAATTGGATTATGAGACGAATTGATACACACAAAGAAAGAGAATTTGGTGAAAGTTAAGTGGAAAAACGATCAAGGGTGCAAAACAAAAGTTTGAAACTTAAGATTACATACATAATTTCACTAGTTGAGGGAATGTAAAAGAAAATAACTTTATATTTTATATATTTTTATTATTTATTTATTGATGTGATAGGATTATGCAATCAGTCATTTCAACTTAAAAAACTCACTGACATAAAAGATAATGGAAAAAAATTAAAAATTCAATCTTTCAATAAGAAGTTAGTATTTCTTATATCTACATGAGTAAAATATAAATGTTGTTGATTATTAGTTTAAAAGATAAATCTCAACTTTTTGAAAATGTCTTCTAAATTTTAGTATTGATCATTTATCTCTTTTAAATTTTTTAAAAGTTTTCGCTTAATCTCAAATGGTTAACATCATAAAAAAATATTTTTATATATTTATTAAATTATTTTTCTACCCTTAAAAAACTTATTTTTTTAAAATATTAGAAAACATGGTATCCTTTACGGAAAGAAGATAGAGACGAATGACCCAACAAAGGTGGTCATTGTCCCTCTCCAACCTAGTGATGAGTGTTGACGAGGGTAGCGATAATTCCTTCAGAGGCAAAGAGAAGAAGTGCAATGGAGTCCCTCTAGCCTTAGCGATGGCTAAGGCATCAAGAGCCTCCTTTCTATCCTAAAAGGATTCAAAATTAATGGGTGGCTGGCCTAGCAACCCCGTTTGACATGGTTATTGATAAGGGGCGATGACCTCCATCCTCTAGCAATATTAGTCCTTTTGTCGGGCTAGGTCCTCATCTCCTCTTTATAAAGGTGAAAAAAGAAGAATGGAACAAATTCTATAATTTTTACTCAAGGGGGGTAATTTATAAATAGAAGAAAAAATAGAAAATGGATGGAATGATGCATTGATACATTTAGGAAAAAGTTTGAAAAGTCTAGAAGAGATGATTGTTAATATTAAAATTTAAAGGGAACCTTAGGAAACATCCATATTTTTTTATGAAAGGTTTTGAGAAAAACAAATGTCAAAAATATGTCTTGTTGCTTATATTTCAAAATCATTTACTAGATATGTCTATTTATGCATTAATTTCAAATTCATACGCAAAGATATAAATAAGGTTCTGATACTAAATGTGTAGATTTGTGAACAATGCAATAATGAGATGTGAGAATGAATACAATAGATAATAGTAGTTAAAACTTTACATAATATCAACAAAAATTGCACAACTTCTATTGTAGTAGTAGGATTTCAAATCTATAAGGAGGTAAAAAAAGTGCAAATCACTATAATCCAGCTTAACAGGTAAACTCGAGAAATTAGAAATTTAAAAAATAAAATTAGATTGATAGGGAATAATGGAATGATCCATTAAACTTATTTTGGGTTTCTAGGGTTAACACGACAAAATCAACATTACAGAATCAAAACTAAAATTAAAAGGCGAATCGAATTAATGATAATAATTTAGAGTTATTCCTAATTGTAAGTGTTGATAATGCCTTGAATCTTAACCCAGTGATCAACCCTACTTGCCCCCGAGTGCATCACAGTCGCTCGAATAATTGGGGCGGTGAAGCCGTCCGTCCTATACGGGGGTCTCTCGTTAAGGGTGAACCTCGTAAATCTCGTGTCTTCTTCTGTGTGCGCTCTTGTCTCTCTCTCTCTCTCTCTCTCTCTCTCTCTCTCTCTCGTCTCTCATATCCGCAACAGTAAGAATTCGAATAGAAATCAAGAATAGAATAATGATTCAATTAATTATTAGGATCTAAAGCTATTCTAATTGTAAGATTGCTTAAATGGACAATCTTAACATAAGAATAAATTGTGCATCAATTTACGAAGGTTCAAAACGTCACTAAAATAGAGTCATGAATCAAGCTGCTTTGCAATATCGACCTCTTGGTGCTTGATTCATAACCATTGTGAATCAACAGTCACAAAGCTGCAATCCCTAATTCATTCACTTAAAACCAATCAGAAGACATTTTTGCCTAATTTTTGGTTCCAAGGGTGCAAAACGAGATTCACAATCTTGCAAAATGAGATAAGTAGGAGAAACAACCTAAGTCTAATTCATTGTTCATGTAAGTTATCGCCTTTCATAGAATAAAGACATTATTTCTTCACTTCTCCGTGTTCTCGAGGGTCAAATCTTTTAATCATCACCAATGATCTAGATAATGGTCAATCTAAGGTGCTACACAAAAAATTCGACTAAGAGCAATTACAACAAACTTTTCCTATGATCCTTTTGGATCAACTTAGAATAATTAATATGTGAGTTTCTAAATCCAAGCATTTCGACAAACTCTATGCACTGGTTGGATGTCACATTGGATTGTCTCTCTATCAAAACGAATCAATCCATGGAAATTACAATAATGCATATCAAATTAGAATGAAAATCGTCTTTAAGTATCAAACCGTTCAACTCATAACGCATAATAAAAAATATCTATAAAAATTCAAAGGGTAAGAATAAGAAGACAAAACGATGCATTACGGAATTAAAGACTAAATCCAAAATTAATGAACTATCATCCAAACAATCCTAAGTTTTGACTAATTATAAAAGTAAATTAACTTCTAAAATATATTACAAACACAAATTTTGTTCATCATTTTTGAAAAATAATATCAAACTTTGAAAACAATTCCTCAACAACCTTACCAATCCCCACCAGCAAGTGGCCTCCATTAGGATCTTCGAAAAGAGCCTCTTCCCTTTCTTCTAAGATTTTTCACCTTTTTATTCCATTTCCCAACTTCTACATGTGTCATTTATCCATCCTTGAGATAGTTGCATCCCATTGGCATTCAAATAAAACATTTGATAACTTTTGTTTGTTCTACGTATCTTCTTTTATATGAGTTGTTCAAATGAAATTAGACAAGAACAAGAGTGTGAATCACACATACATGTATTCCTTCTTTATTTATGTGAAATTAAACTAAAATACAACATAACTCAAGCACAACATTTATTTTTGTACAAAATAGAAACAAGAGACTAACAAAATGATGTAGACGATGCATCAATGATACGAATTATGATTTAACAAAAAATATAAAATTACTTTTTAATACATAAATGATATAGACATGTTCAAATGCCATCCAAATTAAGCAAGTAACAACTTGTGTTTGTTCTGCATGTGTCATCTTTTGCATGAGCTACTCAATTGTGATTAGCTTGATGCAAGAGTGTGGATCACACAAACATATATCCCTTTTCTAATTTTTTTTTCTAAAATTAAACTAAACATAATATAACTTAAGGACAAAATTCATTTTTGCACAAAATAGGAAACGAATACAAGAGACTAACAAAAGAATGCATGCATGAATAATAAAAATTATGATTTAACAAAATATAAAATTATATCAAAATGCATCAAAAAGTTCAATTATTATGCATGTGTATTCTCCTTATCACTATCTAAATCGATCAATTCATCTATTCTATTAGTTGGCAACAAAAAAAGGTGGATGAAGACTTCTAGGTTTCAGATTCTATCATAATTTCCTAACTTTCTTTGGATCATGTTTTGGCCCTACAGTTTTATTTTCATTTTGTAATAAAATATCTCAAATGTGTAATTTACAACAAAATTGTAGCCTAAATTGAATATCAACTCTTATTTTATTAAATAAATATATTTAGAGAATGAATTTGATTCACATTTAGACAATCTCAATCACCTCGAGATTATTATTCAATCGTGTCTTCCTATAACGTGTTGATCAACCTCTTTTTCAAGAACTACTTTCATTTTTTTTCACATCTTAAACATAATATTATCCATTTACCTCTTCTCAATTTTCAATCACTTTCACTTAACTTCAAATCCTTAACATCATTAGCTTTTTCTATTCTTTTAGTTACATGTTTAATTTATGAAAATGGAAATAGAATGGAGCCATGAAGAAAAAGGGTGAATGTTATTCTTTTAAATTATATATATTACATTAAAAATGGGTAAAAAGGTAATAATAATAATAACAATAATAATAATAATAATAATAATAATAATAATAATAATAATAATAATAATAATAATAATAATAATAATAATAATAAGATATTGAAAAAAAATAGTGTGAAATACTTGGACTTAGATTGGTCCAAGTCATCCTTTGCTTATTTGCACATTCATAAATAGACAACTCTTATGTAGTTTTTAACCCTACGGATTTGAGATTTATTGTTATATTTCATATGTAGATTCACTAGGACTCTAGTACCTCTTTTTGGATATTATTTATGAGTCGTCTTGCTCTTCTGCACACATTTTATTTGTTGAGCAGTTATCCTTTTATATGATCTTATTTGATCCATGTGAAATATTAAATCATTTTGTATCCACGAGCAATTTTACCAATCATGCCAATTTTTTTTAAAAAGATTACTAATATTTTTTATCATATTTTTGCAACAGTTCAATATTTGAATTTGAATTAGTAATTTAACTATATTAACCCTCCTCATGACATGCTAACGGTCAACTACGTTGGGTAATAATTTTGAAAAAAAAAATAGTGTGAAATACTTGAAATTAAGTGAACATTAATGATAGCTACTTGGGTGAATGTAATAAACCCAATATTTATATATGAGTTTACTAAACTCAGGGCGAGTAATCGGACTAATAGCGGCCTAATAGTTAGTCCCTAAAAAGTGTGGTCTGTTTAACGTGTCATACCACTCCGGATACTAGAATTTCAATAGAAAATGGATTCAATTAACTCCTTTCTACTCTAAAAGATTAAGTTATTTGTATAAAATCCCAACAATCTTGCTTAACTACACCCAAAAAGCTAGGCAACATACTCTTTTCGTGATGTATGAATTACTTTGAATATAGCGGACAATGAATCGCATTAGAATTGCATCACCATTATTCCCAAATGTCACCACGTCCAAGAGCAACACGACGAACCCATCGTCACATTTTTTGTATGCCGTGAAACGTGAAGAGTGGAGCAAGTACATTTGACAAGAAAAATAAAGAGAATCACTAGCACCATTCGCTACTGTCACGAGCGAGAACTTGGACCAACCTTCTTCTGGATAATTGACACTCCAAAAGTAACAATGACCATCAAAGATCAAAAGGTCGTTCTCTGATAATTTATACTAAAAAAGTAACTATGATCAGCAAAGATCAAAAGGTGTTTGAGTTCAACTCTGTTATAGTCTACGAATTTATGCCATCACTACAATACTAAAGACTATGAAACTACGAGACCAACATCATCTGCAAGGTGCACAAAAGTCTGGTATCACATGAGAATACTGACCTCAGTTCAGGATTTGATGACTAACAAATGATACCATTGGAAAAAGAAAATGGAGTGCTGAAAAGATTTCATTGAAAAACACAACCTGTAGTCGTTACATGTCACTGTCCATGCACCACTCAGCATCCAACAAATGATTCATGTGAAATACAACAAAAGTGAACAGTCAACTAGTACAAAAGAGAGCAGAAGCCTGATTAATATCTTCACTGTCATCGCAAAATATCAGTAGCAATGTCTGGGTACACATGAAGCTGCGTTTCTTCATGCATTCGCTGCTACATCAAGTGATAAAACACCCAAAAAAGGAAACCAAACAGTAAGTGAAACTGATGCAACAATGATCAGTAACGTAGTGGAGTCCATGCGGCCGATAAACATTGATTCGACTTGAAATGAAATGGAAACATAAGATGAGAAATTTGGATTTCAACATTCAGGAGAGAGACGAAACAATGAAAATCATAAATGAAGAGAAAGACAAATGGATTACGGTCGTAGATTAGTTTGTTTAATTGTAATATATATACTGTCAAATGGAACCAACGTACTGTTCCCATCTATACATAGAGTGATATATACGGGACTAACCTACTACATATTTAACATGTATCTATTATATTTAAAATGTCAGGCATTGTTCATCCATTTTATGTACATCGCCAGCAAGCCGCTGCATGAAAGAAAGAAATGCTGACTTAGTATATGCTCGAACAAATATAGACGGAAAAATATTTAAGCAGCAATGGGAAATGATTGTGTACCTGTTATGCCCAGTTCTTTTTCTTGGATCTTAACTGGTAAAGTTTGTCCCTCCATTGAGCTGTGACAAGGTAATATGAGATATCAGAGATCTAGACATTGTTCTCGTCATTAAATTGGTCCAAGTACTATAACTACTTTACTTTGTTCTACAACCTACTTCCGGTACTTATGTAAGATTATTCGGTTCAATGATAAGAAATCGGAAAACAATTGTATTCTAAACAGAATGAGAATATTACCTGCATCTTTGTATCGCTCCTCCACTGCTGCTACCAACATGTTGCGGACCAAATTGAATTCTTTAGCCTCAACGCAAGGCTGGCCGTCAGGCCTGCAAACATAATGAGTTCAGGAAACATAAAAGTGTACCAGAATTATAAATCTCGTGGAAAATTATAAGTAGACAATTATCTGGGTTTGTTTGGATTGTGGTATTAGGATGAATAAAGTGGAAGATGGGTGGGTAGAGTAAGTTAAATCATGTTTGAATAAAAAATCGTAAGGGGCTTTGTTTGGAAGGGTGAATCATACACCTCCAAACTCCAAATTTTTTGTTCCACCAAATTGATGGAATTAGGGTGGATGGAACTTTTTAGACAAAATTATCCTTTTAATAACTTATTAAAATCCCGCCCAAATTCATTTAAAATGGTATTCTTCTTTATATTACTTTGATTTGTGGTATAGTAACATTTGACTTGAGTTCATTCGTTGGTTTGCCTTCTTTATCTTATTTTATAATCACACATGTTTAATTTATATCCATTCACATTTATTTTTTCTCGTGCTAACTTCTTGTCATAATATTTTAGATATATTGAATGCCATCATAATTTTTTTTTCAAGTTAATTATTTTCTTATTCAATTTGAGATGAACAATTATTTTTATCGTCATTTCTACTTTAGCATCTTAAGATATTGTCATTTTGAACAATGCTCATATTGATGTAATGGCAACATTATTTTTTTCACTCCATTTATATTTATCTCTCATCTTCGATCTTTTTCGCTCTTTATTTTAAGAGAATAAAAAGATAAAAATATTATGAAAGAGAAATAAAAAATACATTAGGAGGGAAAAAATACTAGAAATAAGAGAAAAGACATAAAAACAGGAAAGATAAAAGATAGATGAAGAAAGAGTGAGAAAAAGATTTATGAAAGAGTCACGGGTGAAAAGTCAAATAAATATATAATAATATTATATTTATTAAAGATGTCTCGGATGAAAAGTCAAATATATAACGATATTATTAAGGGTCATAAATGAAGTATATACAATAAAGGGTAGAAATGACTTTTATTCAAATTATCCAAACATGACATAATTCAGTTTAGCTCATCAACCATCATAATTTTTTATCCAAATATGAGTTTAATAATAATCCACCACACTCCTCTCCTCATCTCATAATACACCGTCTCATCCTACCCCTCCATTAGTTAATTACCAAACAAAGCCTAAGATAGAGTAAAATAATGCCTCTATGTCACTACCTAGTTAGAGATGGTAACAGAACACAAATCATAGGTAGAAAGGTATCAAGACTGAGTATCATAATAATTCCAGAAATAGAAAACTTCATAAGATTCAAATATTTAGTAAATCTAGATTGGGTGACATAGCACAAGGTTTCCCAAAAGTCGAATAAATCTAAGTAGTGTGTATTGATTCATGGCTAACAGGAAGCTAATAGATCTCATTTGAATGACGTGGATAAAAGAATATACACTGATTATGCAAAAACTGAATTAAATGGGCACATTCCAAGAATAATTGTCATGCATAAATTACCTATCAAGCTCGGCGAACAATATTCCATCTGAGTGATGAGCCTGCACCACCGGTTTGGGGGATTCAACCACTCTCATTCCATCAGTATAGGCAAGATGCTTATTGACTTGTATTGGAACCTGCATCAATAAGATATGCTAGAAATGAAATGTTCGAATAACACAGTTTACCGAGTTACAATAAAGAATTGGAGTCTACAACTTAGAAAGTTAAGCCATGGGTTACTGATCCCAAATTAAGCCAGTCAAGATAGTGAAGATAGTGAAGTTTTAACACTGTAACATAAAGTAGAAGAAAGATTGAGAATGTAATAGCTCAGTAAGATGACAGAGTATTAAAAGACCATGATGAAGAGCTATAACTCAAAAGTTATAGAAGCAACAAAGCAGCCGTTATAACTCCCTGGGGGTTAGCGAATCAGTATCCAGAATTAAACACCACGCACATGGTGGAACGACCAACTCCTGAAATATACTTTACAAGTTATAACTCAAAGTAAATCATAAATTGGATGCCAACAATGATTATGTTTTTTATGTCACCAGGCCCCTCAATCAGTCATATGACAAATAACCCAATTGCTAGTATTTTTTCCTGCTACGAGGCAACAATCATTTTGATGGTTTTTTATTACTTTATACTGCAGCAATAACCTTCATGTAAGCTGGAAGTAGTTGCCAAACCAGCAAGTGCAGAGAAAGGTCAAGAAGCAACATTTAAAAAAAATAAAAATAAAGAGAAACCTTTCAAGGAGTGATCACTTATGCCAGATTTATAAGAACTCCCAAAGTGCATAACTATATTAGCTTTTGCCTCTGACTTGGGCAACACTATCTCATCAGTATATCAAGAAGTCTCACACATGCCAATACTGCACATATCAATAAGCAACAATAACTTCTAACAAACTATGCTCCGATGCAAATAATACATATAAGTAAATAGAGTTCACATTACTGTCCCATCTAATCTGAGATGCAGATGCATGATTGTAAGCCATCAGCTACTCTTTGCTGATTTGCTCCTTCAGATTACAGTACCATCAATGTTTTTAGCACCCAAGAAAATGTGAAGTTTATTCAACTATTAAAGTTCTCTTATTGCATTTTTCTTCAAAAGTATCATCAAGGCATCAACAATGCAAGGGGAAAACTCTTGGTGGAACAAAGATCAGACACACAGAAGAGAAGGCACTAGAGATTTTTTCAGATGCTCTAGAGATTAGTCTTCTGTTTCTTGTACCTTTATATATTTTGGTTATTTTTTGCATTTAGGCAGGCTCCATAGGTTATACCAGCTGTTCAAGAAGTCCTTGCTCTTAGATTTTTTTTGCATTTCAAGTGGTTCATTCTTCTTTTTCTACTAACACCCAAATGACGTGTGATTTTTTTTTTGAGATAATGTTTGTTATGTTACATAGTAATTTTTATGAGAGTTGATTCATAGTAATTAACATCTAAATGTGTTCCTCCTTAAAATAAAAGATTTACCTGTGTTATATCTCCTGGTGATAGGCACAAATTATATCATCTCATATGAAGAGCATTATATATTGTAGTTTGTTTTATCATGAGCCCCACATGCATCGCTAAACATTAAGTTTGGGGGAGTATTTTAGTCCAAATATTTCCATCACTATTGAACGAGGATAATAAAAATAATCTAACAATTATAAACAACCATGTACACATTCATCGTTTCATCATCATTACAAAAGATCATATTCGAGCTTCATTACGATCCACAACATACCTTGCACCGAACAGCCATGTTAATGGCATCGGAAGGTCGAAGATCGAAACTTATTGCCTCCCTTTCATTCCCCGCCTGCATAAATGAAATTTTCAAGTCAATCCAAATCAGTTGTACTACAGAAAGTTATAAAATAGCTCCAAACAGAAAGGAATTTGCCTTAGCAAGATACAACTGAGCAAAATATGCCTCATTTACTCTCTTGGTGACTCTAACAAGTTGAACCTGAAACAAAATAAATCATTAATATAGCATCTTAGGCTCTAGGAACAATTCAATTGACTCTATAGATGCTCAAACTGTTTACATTGAAAATGTGCCTAAATTGCAATAAAAAAAGTCTAGATAAATTATCTTATTAATAAATTACGCAAAAACTAAGTGACTCTTGATGCCTTAGGGATTTCAAAAGCGGGATAAAACAGAGTGCTGTATAGAATGAAAAGTAACTAGATGTGCTTTAACTCAACTCACTTCATATCCCATCTTTTCAATCATGTCTTTGATCACTTGGTAAATGGTTGGCCTAGCCTGCAAAGCAACAATTGCATTAAAATATAGATATAAAATATTATTTGTCTGTTGAGCTTAAGTTTTAAGGAAAAATTGTTAGCTCATCAAATTTAAACTTTAACATGATATCAAAAAGGTGGCCTTAGATCCATATCTAAAGATAAATTCTTTTTTTTTTTTTTTGAGATGGAAAAGGATGTCTACCATTTTTGTAAACATCCATCTTTCATTATTGAAAATTTATATTACAAAACTTATAGTGGATAAAAGNTAAAGATAAATTCTTTTTTTTTTTTTTTGAGATGGAAAAGGATGTCTACCATTTTTGTAAACATCCATCTTTCATTATTGAAAATTTATATTACAAAACTTATAGTGGATAAAAGACCACTTATAATTCTAAAGATAAAAATTTAGTTAATCCACTCATATGTTGATGACATGTTTTTGGCTCAAGCTAAAGTTGTAGTCCACACATCCGTGAGAGTTTAACATATAAATATAAAAGATGACTCCGTCCTATAAGTTTTAATTTTTAGGAAGCATAGTTTTCTCATTCAATTAAAAATCTAAGTGGTTTTTATATTAAGAAAAAAAACAAATGATGGAAAGACATCATACAATCTGAACATTCCGCATTGCAGCCATTAGCAGCACACTTGGCATCTCCACTGAAAAGGTAAACCAACGTGCAAGTAAACCATTTGATAAATACGTATTTATGATGTGAAAACAAAATATTCTCATTATGGGATAAAAAGAAAGTTAAAACACATACAAACAATTATGGGGAGTAAAAGATCACTTCCATCTTCCATCTTCAATACAATAGCAGGGTGAGGGGCATAGTCTGGCAGGCTGCCTCCTTGAGGATGATTGTGTATGCATTTTAGATGCCTTCCATCACGCATCTTTATCATGAAACCATCAGATCCACTTCTCACCTCAACTGTTTTTAGGAAGAAAGAAGAATCTTAATATCTAGAATTATACCAACCAGTCAAAAAAAATTAGCACACTCTAGAAAATATGGTTAAATATCTAATAACAAAGAAACAAGACTTTGAATTTCCAGAGCGACAGAAAATAGAACTCAAAGAGGTTACCAGCTTCTATCACACTGGAATTAACATAGTCCTCGTCATTCTCATTAAATTTTCCAGCCATGCTGCCATTACCATCAGAAGAGGAACTAAAACTGCAATGTACAGCCAAGCCTCTTTTTTCAGATAGTTTAAGAGAAGGGCTGCTGACACGAATTCTACTTTGGAGTTTCACGTTTGAACCCCAAAATCCACTAGGGAAGTGCCTGGCATTTGAAAAACGATTATTAACAAGAGGTGCAGACACCCCAGCATTCTTTGCAGTGCGGACAGCAGGGCGGCAAAAGACGGGTCCTTCTAGAATTCCCATCCCAATTTCCCTTCAAGAAAGGATGTTCCAGTGGATCAGCATAGTTAGATTTAGAAATGATTACAAAAGCATCTTTCTGGTAATATGGTTACAGAAAATTTGAATTTATAGATGAAAGGGCAAAAGAAGTGGAAAAACAACTGCAGACAGATAAAAGAAAGAAAGAACAAGAACTATCGCAGCAACAACGGTGCTTCCCGAAATTTAATCTTAGCAAGTACTTAGCACACCCAACCTTCATGGTGTAAAAGAAGTATCAAATCTCAAGCTTCTTGTAAATTCAACACACAGAAAGAAACAACGAAAATTTAGGAATGCGTTGCATCATGCAGCCACTTGAAATTCTTTCTCCCTTTCGCCTTCTTTTTGTTTCAACTCATGTTCTCATTTTAGTACTTTTAACACTAGTGATTCCACTGACCAACCCATACAAACATTTTATAAGATTCTACAAAGCTAACACAATCTTTCTACAATATCTAACAAAGTGCTCTTATTACATAATGCTAGTGATCGGGTTGTTCTTTTACATCAAAGCTCTCAACTTACTTTGAAGGGCAAAAACACTTATTAGGAAGCATCCCAACAATCCACCCAGAAATAATCTCCAAGGTACACCAGCATTAATAAACAGAATTTGATGTCATCACCATTGACATGAAGTCAGTCCACACAGTTCAAGATAACAAAGTACAAGATCAACACGCAAACACCAAGTCAGTACACCAGAGTCAAAAGTCAAAGCTATACTGGCAAAAGATTATCCACCACCCAATCCCCTCATCATCCAAATTCGACTAGTTCGCTCAAACCCAACAGCAGGCACGCATGACCTCAAATTACAGATATCAAGGATCGCTCGATCAGGATTCCTGCATAACCCCAACTATCCAATGCAGCCATGCAAGAGACAAGAAAAAAAAAACAGCAAAAACGACGACAACAGGCGCAGACGCAAAGATTGCACACGAAATCCAAACCCAGGCATCGAGATTAATCAAAACAACAACAGGTAATCTACCTTCAGCGCCCTGATCGAGAGTTCTGCCCTCCAAAAACGACCAACGGCAGAGATATTTATCTTGATCAAGGAGAGAGAAACTGCAATTCCTTACAGACTAAAAAAAATTCCGTCTTGATCAAGAGAAAAGAGGTACGAACTTTTAGAATTAGATCCCTATCTAAACCACTAAAAAGATCCAAACTCCTGAAAAAAATATCTCGCAGAAGAATGAGAGAGAGAGAGAAGAATCCAAGCGGCAGAGAGGTGGGGGATGAGTAAATATAGGCCGTCAGCCTTTTCCTAGTTCGACCCTTATTGTTTTTTCCTAAATTACACTCCAATAAATAGGTGCATAGGGGCAGTATGGTACTCTCATGCGTGTTAATATCCTAAGCAAAATACCTTATCGAAATATTTAATCCCGTGACGTAAAAGACATTAACATCCCTGTTAGAGGTCGTCACTGTTAGAAGGGGGCGTACGAAAGTAAGGGGTGTTTCAGGTCTTTTAGGTAATAATCTTCACGAATATTTTGAGTTGGAGGGCGTTAATTATTTGAGGGATGTCGGAAGATGACACGTGGATTGGAGAACATTGTGATGGGATAAGGTTTCGGCGTCCGTATCTAGCGACTGGATATTCTTTTGTTCTAAAATTTTATTATTTTTGGGTTGGAATCTAATTCGGATTTATCTCCGAGTCGTAAGAAAAAAAAAAGAAGAAAAATATCTGATTTCGATCATCTATCGGATTGTGTTTGTGTGCGCGAGATCCGACGCCCAAAGATTTTGCCTTAAGAGATCATGTTCGACCGATCGAATAAATTCAAACGATTAATAATAATTTAATATAAATAAAAATAAATGAATATATGATAACATATAAATTAAGTCTAAAAAATTATATTACCTTAAAATTTATATCAAAAAATATATATTAGTATTATGAAATAATTAATAATAAAATCTTATAACATAAATAATAATTTATAAAATATTTATAATCAAAATAAATAACTAGTATAATGAACTTTGGACACCAATCAAACACCGAGTTTTACAACTATGACTGCCAATAAATTTCACTACACTAGTTATTTTAAATGTCTAATATAATGTAAATTAACTCAACTGGTTATGAGTTGAGCACAGAATTTTCAGAATTGAATATAGGAAAATTTTAACACTCCTTTTAGATTACTTTTTTAACACTTCTTAAATATATATTTTTCTATTTAATTCTAAACTATAAACTAATAAATTTAAACGTATTTCAAATTATCAATTAAGTCCTTCAATTGTATTCCATCCAAAACCTTATTAACTTTATTATTTTAAATATTATATCACATTTACATTTTCAATATAATAAAAATACTTAAAAAAACTAAAAACAAAGCAAGGCTACAAGTAATATTTAACAACAATTTTCTTAATAATTATGAAATATCTTGATCATGTTGTTATTTTTTATTTTGTAATATTTTCTTGCATTTAGAAAGAAAGTGAAAAATAATATTTTATAATTACTAGAAAGTAATTTTAATATTACTTTTTACATTAAAGTAATATATAACTTAAAAATACTTGTAAATATCATATCTTAATCGAAGCAAAAATATGATTCCACTAATTTGTATTTTTAAAAGCAAAAAAGTTAGACGGAAAATATGGAACGAAACACGGAATATGATTTGGAAATAGACGAGGATGGGAAAAAAATTGTTAACAAGGAAAATTAAGAAAAGGAAATATGAAATTGATAAGACATGCAATGAAGGAAAATTGGAATATAAAGGAAATATGTTAAGAGAAAACTAAAAGAGTACTTGAAGAAGAAAAAATTAGCTGTTTCTTTAGACATGAAGGATATAAAATTTGTTACAAACATTAATATATTTTAACATACTAAAAGCAATCATTAGGGATAATTTAATTTTACTTAATTGTAAATTTAATTACAAATTTTGATATGATTTAAAGTCACTTTTCTTTGATTTGGATAGATACAAATAAAATTAGACAAAATAAATTATATTGTTTGGTTGAAGTTAAAAATTTGATGTAAGTGTTTATTTAAAATAAAATAATATCATATATTAATAATTAATTAATTTTTAATTATATGGATGTTTCCTAATAATATTATTATTTATTTCCTATATCATAACTTTATTCTAATATTATAAAATTAAAATTGATAAAGAATTATGCTAAAAAATCAAATATTTTTCTATTCAGTGGACCCAACAAACAATTACTTCTATTTTATAACTTGTATATTCTTATATGAATATATTATATATTTATTGTTGCAATGTGTAATATGTCATTTATATTATCTTTTATAGTTTTAAAATTAACACCCTCAATATTTTATTCATCCTTTTATTCTTTGTTCATTTTTATTATTGTTTATTATTATAATTCAAAACAAATAGTATTATCAAAATTAGTTTTTTTTCTTACATAATTTTAAACTTTATTGGGTGAGAAATTCTTTATTATGATTTTTACCTTTTCTAGATATGC
>LTAE01009289.1:0-18864 GCA_001647135.1 Pontederia paniculata
ATCGTTTATGCTTCTGCTCCTCTTCACATGTATTCTCCCTCTACTTCTGGTCGACCACTTCATATACTTAGGACGCCCACTGCACACATGTAGTTCTTCTGATATAAATTACGCGTGCACTGGTCGTCCATTCCTTCAACTCAGGTCGACCACTCCTCTGAACTTTAATATATCCTGTTATAGAAATCAGCTCAACAAGTTCATCCGTATAGGCTGAGTTCACTTACAAATTTGTGATCATTCAAAACACTCTCGGGATCCTAGATTCAACATGCTTGAGCAGGACAAGAAATGGCACTTGACATTCTCCCTCAACAAAGTCCGTGACATCCCCGGTGTCGTTGCTTTAGGCTCACCAAGGTCTTTGTCTTCAATCTTGACTACACATGTCGGATGGTTATTTGTCTTCATCTTCTTGACTTCGACTTCATTCAGTATCACGTAGGGATAGGAGTTGTGGGACTCGCCAAGGATTTCTTCCTTGGGTCTGCTTCGCTTATTGTCGTCCAATCCGTATTTTTCTTAATTTTGTGCAGCGCCAATGGAGTCTGCAAGTCTTGGTGTGCAATCTGACTTTAGTCAACGATTCTCCATTTGCCAAGATTTTGTTGGTGTCAGCTTCTCTAGACTTGTGTAGCATTGTCTTGTTCGACTTGGTATATTAGGATATTGCTCCAACTCCATGGCATCATTAGAGCAACTTCCAATGGAACACTCGTTGTTGTTGAAAGTTTTAGGCTTTGTCCAGATTCTTCATGATTCATAATAGGCCTTATAAGTGACGATATTGTCCAAGTAAGTTTTCATCGTTTGAGATGTTGGCGTGGCAACTTAACTTGGACGAATTCACCCATTTGAACTTGTTATTCGATGCTTTGGCATTCTTTCACTCGTTGTCCGAAGCTTGAGGATCCTTGGCCTCCGCGGGAGCTGATCAAGGTCGTGGCAAGGGCGCGACTGGAGTCTTGCCACCACCAGACGTGACCTTGACTCAACCTTTCTTTCCTACGGACAAAGCCGTGGTGAAAAGTTTTGGGTCGCTAAATTTTAATGTTAGGTCCTTAGGAACCCTATGAAATGGGGGTCACTTTCTTGGCAACGGACGGGGCATTCCTAGGATGACTTGCATTATTAAGAACATCTTGGATGCCACGATCTCTTCCGGCCAAATGGGACAATTCAAGGACTCTTTGGATCGTAGATCACCAAAGAGTTTGTAGATGACTCAATTGATGTGGCGATGCAATCGAGGAAGTGTAGTCGCACCACGAGGTTGTGGTCATCCATCGGGATGACAGTCAATTTGATAAGTTCTGACCACTTTCCAAGACACACTTGGATGCCTCGAGTAATGCCCAAATTCGTCACTATGTGTGAGCTACAATTTTGAACTTTACCCGGACTATTGAGAACGAAAGTTTGAGTATCTTCGTAGTGCTCTCAAAGATAAAAAAAAATGTTGGAAGCATCAGCATCGATGAGGTCAATGAGCTACTTCTCTTCCACCACCGCCTTGATGCCTCTTTGATTGGCAATCGACTGAGTTGACATGGAATAAAGGACACGCATTGTTTTCAGGCACTTGGGCGACACGAGAGTCTCCTCTTCTGAAGCTTCCTTCTCTCTTACAATCATCATTTTGACTGTTACACACTTTGGATAGTCCCAAGCCTAATGTGGTCCATCACAAATATAGTGATGGCTTGGTGGATCGCTCTTCAGCTTGTCCCTAGTATAGGGCTTCTTCTTAAGGGACTCCTTACTGTAGTCATTGTTATGAGGGGTGGACTTCCACCCATACCTTGACTTGAATTCTTCTTCCCCACCAATACCTTTGCCATGGGGTTTTGGTGGCGCTGGGCTTGATTTTGAGAGCTCAGTGAGAACTTCGATGGCCAATGGAGTGCAAAGGTTTGGGCAACATTGTCGATCCAACTATGTACGAGCCCATAACTTTAGCTCGTTGATGAATCATGCTTGGAGAATTTTCGTGTCCACTCGAGAATCGACGTATTCCTTAAAGGATCCTTTATGTTGGAGACCGAACAATGGCATGGTCGCCTCCAAATCTGAATTGGTAGGACAAAAGGTAAACATTGGTTGTAGAATCCTTTCCACATCTTAATCAATGTCATGTAACCCTGATCAATGTCCTCGTAGATGTAGCACCACCATAAGTTCACAACATATTGTATGAAAAAGTAGGCATTCAACACATCCTTTCTTCTAATGTAATGCCCTGGGCCTCCACATATTGTCGGTCATTCCAAAAGGAAGTATTTGATTATCTTGGCTCACCTCTCACCTTTGTAAGGTTGTGGCCTTGGGAGGTCGATGGGTTTTTGCTCATAGGATGGATTGGCTCCATACACATGATCGCTTGTCAAGTGGCGTTCGAGCAACTTCAGCTTGTTGTAAAAACAACTCAAATTGTTTCTGAATAGCTTCCTTCAAAAGAGCTTTTGCTTCCTCAATGAATGTATTGGTAGAAGATATAATTTCTTGGAATTTAGATTTATTCTTTTTTAAATAGTTACGTAACTCAACAAGAAAGCCCTTTACCTGTCCAATTTCTAGTGAATCAAAATATCCATTTGCCCCTATATAAATAGTAGTTATTTATTCTTCTACTACGAGAGGGTCTGATTGGGATTGTTTACGAACACCTCTTTGAGAGAAACTTGTATGGCCACCAACTAGTGATACATCGATGTCCTCAAGTTCATGATTACCACTATGGTCTCCACTCGGGTATAGTGGCACAACTCAATTTTGATCGATTCTTATGAGCTGACGTGATCACAGATCACGTCCATCTCCATTGCTAGTCAAGCGAGCCCATTTCTCTAGCATGAATGTGATGTCCTTGGATCTCATGCAGCCACGCAATTGGGTGGACAATGCACGAGCTTTGTCTGCTTCACTAGGTCGTTCATCACCTCTGAAGTGGAACTCATGGGAGTAATTTCGAGCAATAAAGTTTCTCTTATACCACTTGTCACAAGGAATTTGTGTGGAAACGACCACGTGCGGAGCCTAGGCGAGCGGAGCACCTAGACAAGCTCTTTTTGATGTTTGGGTAATAGAGCTAATGGCATGATGGCCTCGGAGCGGTGTTGTGTGGGGCGTCTTGCGTGGGTGCTAAGAAGGGTGCTCGATTAGGTGCTTCTTTGAAGGGGCATGGTTCTCCAAAGGGGCTCTTGAATGATTTTGGTCTCGTATACACAGAGGGAATCGTGGAGCAAATTGGTCATAATGTGGAGCGTCGATCCCACTGTTGAAGCAAGCACATCGAAATCGACACAAATGTTTGAAAAAAAGACTTGGCTCAAGCAATTTTCATTAATGAAGACAAAGGTTTCTCCTCAATATATCATAATTCGAGGGGGTAGGTTGGTTATGCATAAAGATGTGCTTCGCCACTTTTCTCGTATCCAAGTCCTTCATCTCTGATGAATTCTAGTAACTAAATCACATCTAAAAATAGAATCTTCAAAATTACTTATGTACCATAACGTGATACTCATCTTGTATCACAAGATCTTTTAAGACTAATTTCTTGATTCAATCCTCGGTCACTCTATAATTCGCCACTTCTCAATGCTTCAACAACTTTAGTCGTATGACCTTCTCGTATCTTATCTTGACATTCACTAGATGCTCCAACTAAATTAACAACCATACTAATTCAATTAAAAAGACATGCGATACAAACATGTCTGTTTGCAACTGAAACTAATGTTAACTGAAGCTAATGTGTGAAACAATGAACATAATATGGTGATTCTTTTTCTCATAAAATCAAAGTTTGAGGTCATTGAATTCACCCTGCATATTATTTGCTATGTCATACCCTTGGCCTCTTATTCGTGATATACTTAATTCGTGTTGAGAAAATATTAATCAATTGATTCCTTAAGAGATGAAGAACATGTATATTTCATATGAACAAAATTAAGAAATTGTTCTTTAACCATCTTTTTTTCATCTACAAATCATAAAGAACTTGTCATTTGTTATATTTTAGAGACATCACAAGATTAATCAACCAAAATTCCAAATGTCATCCTTGAAATCTTGAAGAATTGCTTTGGTTGTTTTTTTTGCAATTGCATTGACAAGATTTTTTTGGATATAATGTGAAATCATTTGTTGATTTCTAGGAGCATTTTTTAGCACAGTTCTAGCTATATCATTGTGGCTAGAAGCAAATTGTAGAAGTTCCAAAATATTTCCTTTATTTTTGTTGAATTTTCAGATTCGTCAATGACCATCGAAAGATAATCCTTGATGTAAAAGATATTTTATACAATCAAGCAATGCATGTAAACAGATTATTATTATTTTTCACTTGATCTAATTGTTTATTTAGACCCAACTCAATATATTGATTATGTTTCAATAAATCCTCACATTTATTGATAGCCCTGGTGATGAGCACTATCAAGTTCTCCAACATGAATATTAAATTTGTTTCTTTTGTGCCATTTTCTAAATCCTTATGTGGCAAATGTGTAGCCTCCGCTATGACCTCCATCAATTTTAAACAAATAACAACACAAACAAAAGAACTCATCTTTTGTAATATTATATTTTAACCAATTGGAGTATTAGTTAAGACAATCTAAATTAAATCGATGCAATCTATCTCCAACTTTTATTTGAGGGCAAGTACGATTTCTAGGTTGGAATGGACCTCTAAGTAAATAAGATCTTCTAATTTCATCTTTATCATTTGGATGATAGCTTGAAAAATTTCATTTTCTACAAGTTATATCGAAAGGATGCTTAAATCAATTCGACTTCGTTCTGAAGACAAATTTTTCATTCATATTATTTTCATGATCATTTCTTATTCTATTTTCTTCTTCATGAAATATATTTTTTGGAGAAGGTGATAGTTTCATGAAATACTTCTTTGTTCCTATAACTATTCAATCTAAATTGAAAAATCAGAAAAAATAAATATATTATAAACACATCGAATATGTTAAAAATTCATCCAAATTAAAATTAACCTCTTGAATTTGAAAAAAAAGATGAATTATATTATAGTAAAGTTCATCATAAAGATTAAATTATATTAATGCAAATTAATACTAATTGACATGACAAATGATTAAAAGAATATACAAAATAACTAGGAAAACTATTTGAAATAAAATAAAATATTGAGACAGAAAACTTACTAGTATACTTTGAAAAACTAATTAGTGTTAAGATGGACTTAATTTATTGGTTTGAATATGGGTGAACATGGGTTTGACCCGAATCGATCGACCCAAGTCGACTTGATTACTTTTGGGTCAAGTTGGTCAGGTCATTACCTTGAATCGGGTCAAACTTGACCCGATTAATTTTGGGTCAGGTAATATGTTGAATGTTTAATTACCCGATAATCCAAAACTCGACTAGAATGATCCAAAACTATAATGTTAATATAATAAAAATAAATTAATTAATATCAAAATTATTTATATTTTAATGGTTTCAAGATTTTTTATCATTGGTTTCATTTATTTTATTCTATAATATTTTTTATTCATAAGATATGTGAAAAAATTGACGTTAAAAAGTTTAATGGTTCAACTCGATGACCACATTCGACCCAACCTATAACTTTTCGGGTTGGGTTTGGGCCGGGTTTCAATTTTTTTTGTCTTAACCTGACCCGATATTATTGTTTTTGAGTCGGGTCAAATTTTACCTCAAATCGAATCCATTATCACCCCTAGGTTTGAATATGGACTAAACCTTAAGTTATATATGAGCTTTGCACATGTTGACCCAAAATTGCCACTCTAACCAAAACACCAGTGGACTTGATGTGAAATAATATACCTATTAAGATACTTATTTTTTCAGTGGGTGCTCGTGCACCCAGTGGCACACACTTGCCTCTGCCTTTGATGGTTTTTATAAGAAGATCTATTAGAATCTATTTATTATACAAGTTAACTCCAAATTTTTTGGATAAGAGATTTGAACTTGAGCTTAAAAATAGATGGGCAACTTCACTATAAAAATATTTCTTTGAGTAATATAATTTTTTTAAACAATATTTTTTTAAACATAATAAATCTTCGTGCTTGATCGTTCGGGCCCAATGGGCTCATGCTCGTCGGGCTCGCGCCATTCTTGTCCAAAATTTTCGAAGGGGCGGCCCGACCCTGTTTGGTTCGAGCATGACCCTAAAGGTCATGGTGCGCCAACCTGCTACTCAGTTCGTTCTCCATCTTTACATGGATCATTTTTTTGTACATATATTTTTGTTCAATGATTTGATATGCAAGTTAAAATATAATTCAACCTTTCTATGAAATATTAATTATGAACTTAATGGTGCTCAACATATGTTTAAAAAAAATTCAACATATTTTGTATTATGAAAACACTTGTCAATGCATCTTCGCTAATTGTAACTTTCTAGGTCAACATGTGGAAATCAATTACTTTGTGATTTTAAATATAATTAAAAACCTTTAAAATTATAGCTAATAGAATACATTAAGTAATAACAAAACAACAATACATTTTTTTAAAAGGAAACTGATCTGATTCATCTACGTTCAAAAAGATCATGTATGTCTGTATACAAAAATCTAACGAGACCTTGAGGTGGTATCTCCTCTCGAAAATTATCAAAAGAGGTGGTACGCCCTAAGTTGGCTAAGTAAATCAGTTTAACCATTTTTCTTCCTTACAATATGGTTTGATACATATTTGTCGAAATATTCACATGCATTCCATGCATTGAGCAAAATATTGGGTATGCGCCAAGGGCATTTTTCCTTCTTGTTGAGGATATGAATTAGAGTTGAGGAGTCGCTCTCGATATGCACCATCTTGAACCTCATCTCCATGCACTTTATCATACCGCATTGCATGCCCCAGGCTTCAGCCTTTAGAGTTGGCGAACAAAACTTTGCTTAAGCATGTGCAACAAGAAAGGTTCCATTAGCGATCTAATAAGAAAGCCTGCACCTCCCCTCTCATTTGGTCTAGTAAAAGACCCACGAAAATGAGTTTAACTCATCCGAAGGGGAAGCTCCTACCTTACCTCTATTGGTCATTGGTGGGGTGTCCATCAGGAATGTGAGTGTGTGCTTCAACATGTTCCTTAGAGCGAACCAAGGCCTTGTTCCAAATTGAGTGAATTGGTGTGTGGAAAAAACTCAAATGAATATCATTTCTAAGAGTTCATAGATTCCCAAAGACAGAAAGCAAAGACATATTGAAAGATAAGTTTAGAGAAGTGATTTAGATCTCCTTCAAGCAACCAATCACCAACTATCCATGAGTCTAAGAAAAAGAAAGATTCATTTGCTATTGAAAATATCCCACAATTGAAGGTTGATTGGACAACATAATAAAAGATGATTGACTGTCTCAATATCGAGGCCACATAAGGTACAATCAGGTCGACAAAAGGGTCAAAATTGTGTATCATATGTAACAATTTCCATAGAAAATTGTGGATTTTTGTAGGAACAAGGATTTTCAAAAATTCTTTCCACCTAGGCCACACATTAGAATAAGGAGGAGAAGCCAACATAGCAAGGAATCGATATACTTTCTTAGCATTAGCACATTCATGGGTATCCATCATCCAATCATCATAGAAAATTGCAGGCAAGTGAATAGAGAGTATACTTAAATATAAAGTTTCACAAAAAATGTCATGTAATAAATTTGTACTCCAGCAATTATTGGTCATGAGATCATTAGCACAAAGAAATGCAAGGTCAATTGTGACATTAACATAAGTAGTATTAAGAGAATAACAATGAAGAAAATATTGTTGCGTGTGGCAATCCTTGACAAGAAAAAAAGTAGGATGAAATTCAAAGTAATAATTGTTATGACCTATAAATTAAGTAACCAATAATAAGGATTTGGAGATGAAAGGAACACATAATATGTTACTAAGTAGAAGAGGAGAACCGCAGAAGGGAAGAGAGGAGTATCCAATATAACTGATATCTAATCGCATACCATTTCCAACATGGATTTGCTTCGATCCAGAGTAAGGTGCAGTTGTATGTAGAGATTACAGGTCCGATGTGACATGATGTGTTGCACCAGTGTCAGGAATCTAATCACTATAAGCGCCTAGTGTTGGAAGGAATGGAGAAGAATAACCAGCGGGCGTTGTAGTGGAAGCCGAGTATGCATGTGGTGTTGATGAAGCTGCCGAGATTAGAGTAGGTACTGATCCTTGATGATGAAACTTGCACTTGTACGCACTGTGCCCATGAAGACCACACATAGGGCAAGGATCGCGTCTTGGGGCAGCATGACAACCTCGTCCTTTTCTAGATCCTCGTCCACGACTTCGATTAGATGAAAGCATAGAAGTCGTCGATGAAAAGTTGGCAGTTGGTGGGAAAGGTGTGTAGGTTGGAGAATGCATCACTGCAAGTCTGATTTCATGGCTAACAAGAATGTTGTGAAGTTCAGAATAAGAAATATGCTCAAGTCTAGATGAGAGAGATGTAACAATATTGCTATAATTAGATCCCAAATTCTAAAAAAAATATAATTGCATTGAATTGAGGAGTGGAAACCAAGTGACCCGTTGCTGCCAATTAATCTACGAGATATTTCAATTATCGTAGATAAGAGGCTATTGAATTATTTTCTTTCTTGAGTGATTGCATCTGCATGGTTAGTTGCAAAATTCTTGTATGAGAAGGGGTGCCAAAGACCTAATGAAGAAAACTCCATACCGAATAAGATGTGTCCAATCCAATCACATGAGGAAGTACTTCCTCAGAAAAGGAAGAGATGATCCAACTGAGTATAAGTTGATCTTTGTGAACCCATTCGATACACGCCGGATTGGGTGTTCCAGTAGAGACTGAAGCTGAACCAGAAGACACGATTAAGGAGGCAACTATCATACATGGCGGGCAAATAGAGGTGCCATCAATAAATCCGTAGAGATCAAAGTTGCGAAGCAAATGAAGGAACTGCATCTTCCAAAGAAGATAATTGATTTGAGTTAGTTTAAGCAAACCCATGGTGAATGCAGGAGCATCAGATGAAATCAAGGATGTAAAGTTCTGAGAGGAAGTCATCTTGACGGTCGGCTTGGGGAGTCTTGTGTGTGGCACACAACACGATCCGCATTGTCACACAACATGGCCCGTGTTGATTGCACGGTCTGCACCCAACGGTCACGTCGTCAAAGAGGCTGTGATGTCATAGAACGTGGCGATGAGGCGACAAATTGCGTTATTACAGGAGTGGACACGATCGCGTCGTTGCACAACACGGTCGCATCGAGAGACGGGGTGGCTCGTGTACACAACACGGCCCGTGTCGATGCTGCACGGCGGATGGCGTCACGTCGTTTAGTGCGACAGATGATGTTGCAGGTTGAGAGAGAGATCATGGACAACACGACCTGTGTCGGTGCTACACGACGGATGGTGTTGCATCGTTGAGTGTGGCATATGGCATGACAGGGTAAGAGAGAGATCACAGACAACACGAACCAAGTCAGTGCTGCACGGTGGATGGCGTCACGTCGTTGAATGCGGCGGACGACATCGAGGCTGAGAGAGAGAGATAACGGACAACACGACCCGTGTTGGTGCTGCATGACGGATGGTGTCGCGTCGTTGAGCACGACGAATGGCATCGTTGCACAACACCGTGGCGTCGTGACAGAGCATGACCCGTGTCTTCACACAACATGGTCCACGTTGTGTCGAAGAGTCTGCGGATGGTGTTGCGGTGGAGAAGGTGGGCGCAAACGCGGGTTGATCTGTATAGGTGAGAAAGAAAGAGGAGAGAAGAAAAAAATTATTGCTCTGATACCATGTTAAGAGAATAACAATGAAGAAAATATCTTTCTATATTCATTCTTGTGTACATGTACATCTATACATAGTACATTGATGGATGATAATAATAACCAACAATATCTACTAGATATCTCATCTAACCAGATAATGATATTCAGTCTAATCTAATCTAGATAACATCAAATCTAGATAATGATAACAATCAAATCTAGATAATATTACTCCATTTTACAATTGATAAGATTATATTCACTAACAAGTAGGTTTAAGAGCTAAGGGAATGCAGAAAATCCATGGATTATGCATAATGCTTGTGTTTCTACCATTCCTTATAAGTTTTTTAAACCCTAGTTTAATGTTACCCATTGTGTTTAATTATAAGCTTCCAACTCTGTGCTATATGATTGAATTGGTGCAGGACCAAAGCTGAAGAAGACCATATTTACAGGTGACTAGACTTACCCCACATGTCCTATTTTTCATTCAATACATCCATTACTTTTTTTTGCTAACAATGAAGTTTTAATATGTTGTAAGTTTCAAATACCAAGACCTCCAAAATGCTTAGGTAGATGTACAGTTGTCCAACTAATTAAGTGTCCACATTTCCATCTGATGACCATAAAAAGGACCTAAAGTGTTTTTTTCTAAGGATTCTATGACCCCATTGAGAGATATGTATAACTCATTGCATAGTTAGGGATAGTATTCAACACTGACTTGATAGGAGTTGTTTTTTCAGCTTGATTCAGAGTTTTAATCTTCCAACCACTAAGTTTGATCTTGTATTTCTCTTATATGACTGCTTGTTGTTTGGAACTAATGTACTTATATGATATAGGTGAACCTAGATAGATGAAAGAGAATGTTCCTGTATACATGTTAATAGATTGTTTGATTTTGTTTTTCCTTTGCACATTAAATTTTGGAGGGAAATAAATATATGATTTTGCTTGATTGATCTTTTGACTTGTTAGTTGCTCATAGATTTGGAAGATCTTTTTCAATTTCTTGTAGTTAGGAATGTTTGCAGCCACACAGATTAGCATATCATCAATAAATAATAAGTGAGTTAAAGAGAAAGAATTTATTTAAAAAGGTTTGACTGAATTATGAGTTTCATCATGTCTCATGAGTGAGGTAAAGACTTGACATGTGATGATAAACAAATAAGGTGAGATAGAGTCTCCTTGCTTAATACCTCTTTGACTTTTAAACTTTTGAGATAGAAAATCATTAATTCAGCACATCTAAGTGGGAGATGTGATGCATGCTTTGATCCATGATATAAATTTTCTTGGGAAGTTCATGAGTGCCATGGCAGTAAGGATGACTTGCTATGAGATAATATCAAAAGCTTTTTCCATGTCAAATTTTATTAACATGTGTTTTGTTCTTCCTAATTTTAAAGAATGTGTCATCTCTTGGGCAATAAGAATGTTATTTTGAATAGATCTGCCTATCACATAAGCTGATATGTTAGGGTCAATGAGCGGGGTTATAATTTTTTTCAATCTATTGGCCAAAATTTTGGCAAGTACTCTATAGAGGACATTACATAGTGCTATGTATGTAATATGTAATTGTTCTAGGTTTGTGTTTCATAGATGAAATTAGTGATGTTTCTAACCATCCTTGAGGGAGAAGGAATGTTTCAAAGAAGGATAAAATTGCTTATGCGACCTGAGGTCCTACTATATCCCTATAGTTCTTATAAAACTCTAAAGTGAAGCTATCAGTTCATGGTGCTTTACCATGAGTCATAGTCCAGAAGGAGTCTTTCATTTCTTGAGGAGTAATAGGAACGATCAAACTATTGTTCCATTGTGGATCCGTGGATGGTAAAAGCGGCCATCTACTTATAGTGTGTGACAAAAGTTTTGTTATAGTGTGTGACAAAAGTGTCCCTAATTTGTGTTTCCCCTTGAATAGTGTTAACTTACTTATCAATTAAGGTATTAATTTAGTTTGTTCTAAGTCTGATCATGGTGCTTAAATGAAGCATGCTTATTTTTAAATGTAGTCAAATTAAAAATGATCATATTTAAATGTATTTGACTTTCTTCTGGATTTGTTATTTGTGTCAATAATAAGATGGGCATGGTCTATGGATGATTAGTCAAGTGTTTTAAGGATGAGATTTGGAAAGGAAGTGATCCAATGTTGGTTTACCAATAGTTTATCCAGACGGCATAAGATTCTAGCAAGCCCCCTACGGTTGTTACACCAAGTATATTGTATATCAGATGGTGGAATATCAATTAAGCCTTGATTAAATATTAGATTGCAAGAATCAGATTGATTTCGTTGATCTAAACTATGAACCCCCTCCCCTTTTGTCTTGTGGTCCTAGATGGTGTTAAGATCCCCTATTGCCCAAGGGATATCAAGTGATATTAAGACTATCTAGTTCTTTCCATAGAGTGATTCTAATTACAGGATCAATGCTAGCATAAATAGAAGAAAGTAGAAAGGAAAAAATACCTACTGAGATAACCGCATTTCGAATTTGCGATGAGAAGAATCAAGGTTACTTGAGTGTTGTTTAGTTTTCAGGCTAAAATGATACCACCTGATGCTCCAATCCCCTCCTGGAAGATACCTTTCCATTATTTTACCAAGCATTTAATTACTTGTGGTGATTTCTCCTTTGTTGTATGAGATTCCAATATGGTGGTGATATCCGGTGAATGTACTCTAAATAAATTCGGTGAGGCAGTTTCAAATTTTACTTATGTATGTTCCCCTACAGTTCCAAAAGATGATCTTCATCTGTGAGGCAGTTGCTGCCCTGCGTCTATGAATGGTGGCGCTCCGAGCTCTCATTGGCCGATGATTCTTGCACAGATTGAAATTTATCAGAAGATATTAAGGGGAAAAATCAGTTAGACTTACCATTTTTCCTTATCCCTGTTTTTTTTCTTCTTGGAGAGGTTAGGCAGTGGCGGAGGAGAGAAGTGCTTTGTTGTCCTCTTGTTCCCTTTTGCTTCCGTTCTCGTCGAAGGAAGGAGCTTTGTGTCAATATGCTCCTCTTCTAAGTCTTTTGACTCTGAATCTTCCTTCCTTGTGGCTGCTGAGAACTTGTCCAACACCTTAGAGACAAGATTAATATGCTTGTTTTGGTGCTGCTCCATCATCTCCTTGTTATAGATTTGTGGATTGTCAGATGGAGGAGAGGAAGGGTAATCCCTTTGCCGTGTTGTGGTCTTAGGCAAGAAGTGAGGTTTGAAAATCACATCAAAGCAAGAGGGTAAGAGACGGGGGTGTTCGGGACGCATGGTGTTGGGCCACGTGATCTAGAGGCATAATGGTCTGTTAGAAAGTCCTTGGAATTGACGAGGGTGCACTGGACATGTGCGTTTAACTCAAGTGAGTGGGTTATGTTGGGTGTACGAATCATAGGATTTTCACCCTTTACTACCTCTAGAGCTCCAAGATCTTGATCTAAGGGCTCTAGTTCAATGACCGTTGGAGCATCAAGGTTAATCCTTGTCACCACTACGACCGTATGATCTTGATCAAGTGGTTGGAGTCTTAGGGCATCAAAATAATTTGAGAAAGTGTGCTGAACTGGTTTAGTGAGAATCACACGTTGAACCATTCTTTCTTCCTGAGGTAACCCAAACGAGAAACCTCCCGTCGTCGACCATGGATTCGGGCATCAAGGGCTCCTCGCCGGTCTCCAGCTACATGATTTAAAAGAATTCGATGACATGGGGGTTAAGAACGCATCCATGTACAGAGAAGGGGTTTGAAAGGCTCATTGTTGCCTGCATTCTGCGACTCAAGGAGAGAAGATGATCAACTTTACCACAGTCAAAATAAACATAGGGATGTTATCATAGGTAACCCTTTGGAAATAATGTGAGTTGTCCGGTAGTCTCACCTAGATCCTCGGCTTAACAAGTTTCGCTAGATCCAATTCTATACTTGCTCTTGCAAAGAGGCATTTTTCTCTTTTTAACCTATGTTCATCGACTTTCAAGGGGGTTCAAACAAGATGATATGTGTAAGCTAGAGTTAACATTGTCCGTTTTGTAGGAGAGGTCAGATAGTTGAATCCATACCGGAGCAGAGGAGAGGGTATCATCAACCGGACAGAAGAAAGATCAGGGTAATGTAACATTTAGGAGGTTTCATCAAATGGTTTAGGGATCGAGAATGAAGTCATCCCGGTATCGACCCAAATTTTATCAAAAAAATAGACAACTAGTCCCCTTCCCGACCTGATTGAAATCGGGGTTTGTTTGAGACGTCCCTATTTGGATCGGAAAGTCCCGATTATTCTAAAATTCGTTTTCAAATTATGAAGACTCAAAGACTTATGAATTATATAAAAGGATGTTACACTTGTATAAAAAAATTAAAAGTATAATTCTCTATTATAAACTTAAAAGACAAAAAAAAGTTAAAATTGAAAATCAAATATTTTCATAAAAGAAGTTCGTTAACAAAATGCATGCAAGACCTTATACAAAAAAATATAATCGAAGACATAGAACATTTAACATTGTACCATTACCATATATTATTAAATAAAGTATAAAACTCATAATGCAATGAAATATGACACTTATTAATCCAAATGTCAAATGTTCAGCAAGATACTACAAAATAAAATACAAAAAATAAGCTAAAAGTGGGCCAAATAAATAGAATTACATATATATAAGTTAAAAATAAGAAAAAATATATATATATATATATTAAAATAAAATAATTATCAGATTGGAATTAACCTGATATTTAATTCGAATCACGTCGAGTATTTGGATCTTGGCTCGATATAAATCTAGATGATAATCAGATCAGAAAAAAAATTCGATAAATCGGGTCGACACGAGTTGGAGCAACCTAATTATCTCGGCCTATGCTCACTAAAGTAGACGATCCTCTTAGATTTCAAACTTGAAGAGAAGGTAGAAACCTCGCAGCTCGATGATGGAGACTGATGCCTTTAGCGATAGTAAGGAGGGAAGTTCTTCTTTGAGCAAATATGAAGTGATGTTATCCCCAAAGAATCTCTGTGATCCCAGATCTCATCTCATACAGCTTCCTGAATGCATTTGAGTTGCTCTTGGGAGATCAAAGACCGAGAGAGGATGGAGCAGATGGTGATGTGGAAAGGTGAGGGAAATCAGTGGAGGGGAGACTGCAGAGGATACGGAGGAGGCTTGGTGTTTTCGCCTTAACATCTAGGATCATGGTTCTACAGTGAGACGTGATAGTACTGCACTTACTTCGAAATTTCAATCACCCATGTTTTGTGCTTCATTCAAGTATTTTTCATGCATGACTCCACATGTCAATCAGCACTTTTTTTCTAAGAATAACAAAATAATAATACATGACCTCACGCATTCGCCAAATGCGGCGAGAGCGAGGGCAAGGCTCCAAATCATGCCAGTTTGTCGGCGGTGGTGTTACTGTTTTTATATGACCAAGGATGAAATCTCACGTCATATTTAGACTAGCTCTTTTATAATGTTTATTTTATATGCATTCATTGCAAATTTGTCTTTTTTAAATATGAAATATTAAAAATCGTTCTAAATGAGTATATCTAAGGAGATGCTTTATTTGCTTGATAAAGAAATGATTTGTTTACCAAATTATTATTCTTTTAATATGTTGTACTATGACTTTCGGCATTTTTAGTTTTTTTTTTCTTTTACTGTTGGAGAACGTTATATTTTCTTAGAAAAGAACTACTTTCTTGTTTTAACATGAATTCTTTTTTACTGGAAAAGTGAGAGATATCTCCGGAGGAAAAATCGCCAAGTTTGAACAAATCTTCATTGTATTATTACGAAGAAGATAATTAATGAAGGTGACGATCTCAATTCTCCTTAGGCTTATCCATTTCTTTTAATGGGATACTTCTCTATGTAGTCTGTATAAAGAAATATGTAAAGACAGAATAGTCATTAAGAATGATGGAATTGACTTATCAACCATTGCTTCTTAATCTCTTAGATAAGAATATATCATGATGTTGATAATATCATTTATTAGAATAATTAAACTCGAATCACTTGATTTAAGAATTTAAAGAGTATCTTTATATCTTTGACTTAATATATTCATTGAAATTATTTTATTTAAGAAAAAAGAAATGTGTACACATGTAGCACACTTAAATTAAGAAATATCGATATTTTTTATAAAAATAAATAATGATCAAAATATTTTGTAAAAAAATTATTACTTTTTGGTGATGTCCTCTATAATTCGATAAATAACAAGATTGATATTCAAAAAAGTAGAAATCAACATAATGTTATATTCTATATTATACAAGCAACTATAATAATTAATTAAAATTTTATTATTTTTTATAAATCTTTAATTCATAATTTTAAAAGAAGAGATCATTTTTTTCATTTGAAAAAGATCGTGAGTTTGAATTTTTTATACTCAAAAAGTTATCTTCCAATTCTTTGTAATAAGGCGAGTGACTCGGAACGATTAGATTAGTCGAAGGAGAAACTCACTAGTGACAATAGGAAAAAAAAATGAGTGATGACTTCATTAAATTTATGAAGTAAACCGAGAAGGAAATTGCACTTTAATTTTGCTTTAAGACGAAGCAATTACATATTAAGTTCCGGAGACAGACTTGTCGCCTCACAACCTTGCAAGCGTCAGAGAGAGATGGCAAGATTTGTGTTGGATTTGTTGGCCGCCGATGGCCATGGGAGCAGCAGCGCCGTGCCTCCTCACCTTGCAAGCGTCCTCTTGGGGCTCTGCGCCGTCGCGGCAGCGCTCGCCGCCGTGGCCGTCGTCGTCTTCAACTGCGGCCACAGCAGCAGCAACAAGCATAAACCGGCCAAGCCACCAAGGAACAACAACGTAGTCTATTACGCCGGAGGACCCGCTCCGGGCTACGGCGCTTACGGTGCCACCACGGCGACAACTAGCAAAAGCAACATGGCGACTGGACTCGCCGCCGGCGCGGTCGCCGGCGTCGTTACAGGCTTGGCGACTGATGCTGCGCTCGACAGTGGTGGCGGTGGCGGTTGCGGCGGCGGCGGCGGAGGATGCGGTGGCGGCTGCGGTGGTGGTTGCGGTGGTTGAAACGTTCGGAGATCGGACTAAATCTTTGGTTTGGTTAATGTATTGTAAATTGTGCTAATCATTAATTTTGTTCATAGCACTTTGTTGACTTTGCTTTTTCATGGTTATGTTTTTTTATGAGGTCATCTGATAAATATGTAATAAATTTAGGGATTTGCTTTTTTTTTAAAGTTTATTATCTGTAAATATGTAATAAATTTGGGATTTTATATTGAAAGATATCTATGGGTGTATAAATTTATTTTGATGTAAATATACGTCAACAATTAAAATTATGAGAGATTTCAGTTTAGAAAAATAAAATGTGTTATTTATGAATGATAAATGCAAACAAAAATTCAGTGAATCTTGTCTTTTTAAATTATTTGATATTTCTACGAGTTCATGTAAATGCATGTAAACGAATATTTATATTCTTTTTTTTGTTTCATTGTCAAGAATTTCCTAAAGGTTCTTTTGAAAACTGAACCGAGCCTTTTCACCATCATTGATAGCTACAAATCTTTTCAGTTGGAATGTTTAGCATGTGGAGTTACTTTTGAAATTAAAAAAATATTAACAATTTTAACAGTTTTTTATTTTACTTTAAATTATTGATGGAATATTAGATCATCATTATTATATAAGTTAGCATCATAATATCACCATCCAGAGATTGTATACCTATCCTAATATGCATATATATATTAATTTTAATTGAGTAACTTTGTATGTATTAAATAGCATTCAAAATATAAAAGTGATCTTTTATCTAATTTATCTATGTATGTTTCATCATAAAAAAAGCCACCTTAGTTTTTTACTTCACGAGTTTTATAAATCAGGGCTAATAAATTATTATTATTATTTTTGCTTACACCCTTTAATCAATTTAGATTTTAGGGACCATGAACTCCATTCACGCATTATGTGAACTTTTCTGCTATGTTAAATGTAAGATCTAGGCGAAATAAAATTAATTAATAATTTAAAAATGAAATATAAAACGAATCATATAAGAGATAAAAGTTCACATGCTTCTTTAATGGCATTTAAAGCTTGTATCGTGCTACCCATGCATTCCTGTACTGTATACTTCCGTCATTTAATAAAATATTAAATATACATATATGCTTTGATGCAAAGTGCAGAAATAAAGTCTTAGACAACTAACGTGAATTAATTGATATTGTTAATAGATGGTTAGTTCAATTAATAAGTGGGTTGAATTTTAATATGAGAAGTGTCCATATTCGAAGTTTAAAGCGTCATTTTTTTAAAGAAATAGTTAACTCAATCCACTCTGCATTTTTGGGGTGTGAATATCTCATACATAAAGGAATTTTTTATCCACTATATCCATTTCAGGCAAGTAACCCAAATTAATGAAAGATAATAATATCAATTTGACAATAGAACAAAAACAAAACTCAATCTAAAATAAAAAAAATTAACTACTTAAATTACATACTTTTCCAAATGAGGTAAGTGGAGGGGTCATACCTACTATTCACTCATAAAATATTTGTAAATGCTGATCATGAACTAAAACAATATTCACATATCCTTTTATATTGTTGAGTGGTTGGAATAGGATGTTTATATCCAGAAGAGCTATCAAAGTTATTAATATTTGATTGAATTAAATGCTTGTGGAAACTCACAATTTATTCACAATGGATTAAGTTATACTTCATCATATTTTAAACATATGGTTGTAGATTTGTTTAGTTAAATATATTTTATTTGAAGAATTAAACTAAATTGCATTTAATCAAAATAAGTTATATCATTGATTATTTAAAAGTAAAGAATATAGATTAAGATTAACACGACGTAAATAAGTCATGAATTTATACAAACATTGAAATATTTGATTACACTAATATTTCGATTACGGGATAGAAGAGTATCAGGTGCTTTTTAGTTTAGTGAAGGATTGAACCCCAATCCTTATATTTTTTTCTTCAGCTTAAACTAGGGACGGACCCAGGAA
>LTAE01009290.1:0-14772 GCA_001647135.1 Pontederia paniculata
CACTGCCCCCGCCGCCTGTTGTTGTCGCCTGTCGCTGCCCCTGCCGCTTGCTGCTGCTGCCGCGCGCTTGCTACTACTGCCTCCTGCCGCTACTCCCGTCACTGTTGCTGATGCCGTTTGTCGCTGCCCTCGCGCTGCCCACCGAACTCGATGAGCTCATCGGCTTCATCTGCTACCGTTAATGTTGAAGTACTTGCGGTTTCTGATTTCTTTGTACACACCGAGATCAAGCATCATGTTTTCAAACATGGAGTGGTGTCGCAGCAACGCAGACATATCCAACATAAGCTTCTGAATCCTCTCTGTTTCTACATTCCAATTTCTTCTCTTCAATTTTACTTGATCCTTAATTCTTAATCCTACACTTTGATTCTAACTTATTCTCTACTTTTTAGGACCAGGAAATAAAGTAATGGAAGAAAGTAGCAGCCTAAATTAGTAGTGAGAAGAACACCATGAAATTAGTACGATTGTTCTAGAAAACTGGTGTTTTTTAATCTTGTTTTCGTTTATGTTCTGGTACTTTTTTCCTGTAAAGAGTTGTGATAAACTAGACATTAAAGGAAATAATTTATTGTATGATCCGATACATGAGTTTGATATAATGCGCCATTGAAAACTCTAAAGGAAATTGAATCCAATTTATTGTGAATTGACGAGCACTCCTGTTCTGATCATGAGTTAACATTCACCCTGCACACATAATCTTTCTTCTGCCTTGGGTGATTAGCAGAAGCTACATATTAATGTTAGAAAGCAACTCCTTGTACCTTGCAACGTGTGAAGAAGCACATTTTTTTCCGGTGTTCATTTGTCACGGAATTGATCCGGACAACGAAAACATGAAAGAGTCTGTGACCATTCCTTTTACAGCAGGATCAAATCAGTGGCTGCCATCGCCCTACGCCGAGTCTATCTTTAGAAGGAAGGGCTGAGGCGCATATGTTGATGAAGCAAGTGGCAGAGCCAAATTAAATAAATTAAACTTTGAAAGTTAATTGATGCTTAAAATCTTTGTAATTTGAACTTCAATCCTCCTTAACAGACCCTATTTATAGAGCCTTGGTGCTTGCAGAATATGGCACCTAAACAAAATAGGAAATTTGAATAAAGGAAAAGCAAATATAGAATATTGTAAAGAAAATTTGGAAAAGAACCAATCACAAATATTCATAGTTAATTTTGAATGTAAAAGCAAGATGGCATGATACATGAAGCAACCATATGCCATAGTACACATCCACAGACTAAGAAACAAGATCATTCTAGGTACCTATAGAAATAAAATAAAATCCCAAGAAGTCGAGTAGGCATCCTCGTTGTTTCCTCAATACCAATAGTGTGACAACAATTCCAGTAGGCATCCTCATTGTTTCCTCCAAACAAGATCATTTTGGTTATAGCCAGTTATTACCAATGTTGTCAGAACCGAACCGGACGTCGACCCGGAAAAGCTTTCGGGTCAGGTCGGACCGGTTAAACCGATTAAACCGGATGGTCGAACCGAATACTATTAAAAATATTAAATTAAAATATAGTTTAAAATTTAAACAAAGAATCACAAAAAATATGATTAAATATGAAAAAATAAATTTACTTTTAAATCATATTATTTATAATCAATTAAAATTTTATTTGATATAAAATATATTAATAAAATATATCTTAAATAATTATTTTTTCAAATACAAATGTTAACTAAATAATTTCTTTATAATTAAAAAGAAAAAGAAANAATAATCGGTTCGAGCGGTTCGACCTCTATTTTTCCGGTTTTTGACCGGTTTTTACCGGTTCCATCCGGCCCAATGAGTTATCCGATTTTTCCATCGACCCAGGACCGGACTAGGCCCGGTCGACGGTCGAACCGGTCGAACCGACCGGTCCGGTCCGGTTCAAACATTATTACACCACAAAGGAACAACGACAAATGAAAGGTAGTTTAATTGATTACACGACAACATCCTCGTCTTTTGCCAAAAAGTAGTTTAATATAATTCTTGTGCCAAAAAGTATTCTGCTCGCAATTCCATCGCCATAATAGCAACAATCTACTTCTACTTGTTCTCGGGATAACCTGCCAAGATAAAAGAAAAATTACATCACCGAGGCAACCGGTAATACAAATGGATGCATGGTACAAACACTATCATCATGTACCTTTCAAGGAACTTTTCAAGGAATTCTTGTACAAAAAATGCAGAAACACCCACCCTTTTCATCAAACGGATGACATACCTTCATATGAACCATGGATCAATCATTTTTTTAAACTTACAAGAGGATGTGTTTCTCTCACATTAAAAGCATAAAATAAATGGCAAATGCAGCAATTGTTGACTCATGTCTAAATGATATAAATCAAACGAGATATGAAGCAGAAAATTGTTCTTTTAATGTTTTGAAGCCACCATTGTTCTTTTAAGAAATGTATAAACACTTTTGGTTGCCTATGAGACCCTGTAAAAGAAACAGGAGGCGGCAACAGTGGCATCAGGAGGTGGCAGCAGGAGGCGACGGCGACAGCCTCAGTAGGCGGCAGCAGCAGGCGACGGCTTGCACGAGTCGTTCGCGAGAAAGGGGAGCTCACGAAGCCCCAATTTTTATTATTAGGGTTTTGTTTTTAGTTTTTCAAACCAGTCCATCCTGCAACGTCGAACCAACTTGAACCGGCCGTCGTACCCCTTTTTTTCCCCTCGGGCAGATGTTGAACCGCGCCTTTTCACGCGAGCCGTCGATTTCAGATCTGACGACTCACGTGATATGGTCGAAAAATGCTACCAGCCAAGCTGGTAGCATTTACATTAAATCCTTTATAAATTCAAGTAGAACTACTCTAAATCACAACTAATTATTATTTCTTAACCTTAAATAACAAAGAATATATATATATATATATATATATATATATATATATATATGTATGTATGTATGTATATATAATCCATGCTTCCGATTTTTTTTCATGCTTTAAAGAACATGAAGTATATTTCTTACAAAATTTAATATCCTATTCATATATTGCTAGTATGTGATTGTCGGTTTAATATTCTCATCTAAATATTAGTTATCTAATGTGATTTAGTCTTTTATTATCGCACAATTAATGGTTTAATTTGTGTATTCTAGCTAAGTAAATCATGAGGAAAAAATAACAATTAGATTTTCTCACACTACAAACTTTTCTTCACATGAGTAATATATGTTATTTGTTAAAATCTTTACCACTACAAGAGGAGGATATTTGCAGCTATAAATTTTGGAGGGGGTTATGAAAAACCACCCCAATTGGGGCAGTCCGAGCAGACCACCCTAGTTGGGTTCGCGGACAGGTCAGTCTCTCTCACGATTTCTTTCCCTCGCTTGCGTTTTTCTCTCCGGTCGGCGACTGCATTCTCTTCTTCGATGGCGACGACAAAGGATGGAGATTGACGATGGAGAGAAGGTAACTCCGATCTACTTTGTCGCGCTCACACACCTTCTCTCATCACTGATCATCTCTCTCTCTCTACCTTCTTTCCTCTCACTATTCTCCGGTGATAGGTGACGATGGTAAGCATCGGAGTCACGCGCGATCCTGCAGCAGACGCGCGCTTGCTACAAGTCACGCACGACCCTGCAGCAGGGTTGCGCCATGCCCTGTTTCAGGGCGTAAGACACTCGCCAAAGTGTGCTTAAAAGAATCGATTTATTTTGTGCTTGGTGTCTTGTGATTTATTTTGTATCTTCTGATTATTCTCTACCAAAGTGTACTTAAAAGAACCGATGGTCCACTTTGTAGGCATATGGCTGAGTTGCTAGTAGAGTGTCGAAAAACTTCTTTTACGCCAGTGTTGCTACACTACCTTAAGTGGCTTAATCAAGGTGACTTTTTTTATAGTACACTTGTATAGATTTCAAATTTATGAAAAATTATATTTGCATGTCCATTGTAAAAAATATGGAGCATCAAAGTGTGTTACACTTTTGATACTCATATAATTTCATGTATCTCTTATATGACCATGTATAAAAGTTGATCTCTTCTGATATGATTCCAATTTCTGTCTTATGGTTACGTTAGAAAATTATTAATGTTTTAATACATATTTTTTTTCAAGTGTTACAGGAAATTTTGACAGATCTGCTATACATTGATTTCGTTCACAAAGGCACGATAAATAAACTATTAATTTTTAAATGTTTAATAACTATTTTCTTAATTGTTAAATCATTAGAAATTGAATATATTGAATTGTTTTGATTTTAAATTTTAGTTATTTTAGACGTTTGAAAAATATTTTAAATTTTAGTTATTTTAATTATATTGCAAAAAAAATTTCTTAAGAAAATTGTCGTTGGATGTACAATATAACTAATCTTGGTCGTAGAGAATTTGCTACAGAATTTCTAAATAGGGTTGTATCTTTTATTAACTTAACTTGTAAGTCGTCTCAGTACTTACGTAAAGGCACAATTAGGTGTCCATGTGTAAAATGTGTTAGCACCAAATTTCAGACAAACGAAATTGTTAAACTTCATTTACATAGAAAGGGTTTAAACTAAATTATTGGTATTGGATTGAATTTGGAGAAGAAGCATCGAGTGTGAGAATAATAGTGTTGAACACATATAGAGAGAAGATGATGTGGTAGAAAGATATCAAAATTTGGTTTACGATGTTGCCACTACAGAATGTGGTGATGTTAGAAATTACGATGATTATCAAGAAGAGATACCTAATTCAGAAGTAGAAGAATTTTATGATTTACTCACTGCTTCGACTCAACCTTTATGATCAAGTTGTGTAACTCATTCTGAAATCATTAGCTGTCAGAATGTTAAGTCTCAAATAAGATCATAATATATCGCATGCATGTATTGATGCATTTATGCAAATACTAAAAGAGGTGACACAAACTGATGCATGAATTCATTGAATTACTATCAAATAAGGATTTTTGTTTCTAAACTTGGCCTACGATAAAAAAGATTGATTATTGTATCAATGGATGCATGTTATTTTATGGTCATGACTTTGAAGAGAGACAATGCAACTTTTGTGGTGCTAAAAAAATATAAATCTTCGAATGTCAAAATAGATGTAACAATGAAGTTCATGATTTACCTTTAATTGCAAAATTGAAGAGACTATATTGTTCAATTGGTTCAGCGTCACAAATGAAATGACATGCTCAACACAATATCAAAGGAGTTATGTTACATCCATCCGATGGTAATGCTTGAAAATATTTTGATCGTCTACATCCAGAATTCGCATCGAATTTTAGAAACATAAGACTTGGGTTGTGCGTAGACGGTTTTGCTCCATACAATCAATAATCATCTCCTTACTCTTGTTGGCTTATAATAGTGACCTCATATAATTTACCTCCCCATATGTTCAATATGAAATACGAAAACTAACTATGGATTTGGAATGTTCATTTCCATTAATAGTCTAAGTTCTGAGTATCGGGGGTTACAATATCAATTAAGTGACAATTGGTGTAAAAAGTTACATTTTGCTAATGTTCGACAATTGATCAATCTGTGATGATAATATAGGATCAAAAGGCACGCATAGGAGGGGGGAGGGAGGTGACACATGAATATTCAAACATATTTTGGGGCATAAATTTAGGCTTATTTTGGTTAATTTTGTCATAACATGCATCTACTTTTAGTGTTTAATTGTTTATATTTCTTTGAGTCATGATTCTACCCAAGTTTGATATTTATCTATAGAAAATCACTTGGAAGGAGCAAAGAAGGGTCTAAAAGGGACTATACAATGAAAGGAGTCAACTTCACGAGCAACATATCGCAATATCTGGATTTCACGAGCCGTTACATGCATTACGACCTCGAAAGCAAGCCCAATTATGCATATCACCATGTAATGAGTCGTGATATCTCATCTCAAGTTGTTACACTGCATTTCACATGATGTAATGAAGTTTCACGGCCTATACAGAAAAGAAAATTTGAAGTTTCATGATGTAACAGGTTGTTATATGATGTTACGAGCAGTAAGTGTAAAAAAATATAGTTTCCAGGATCAAATATTCCATGTTACGGGCCGTTATAGTTCATCACAGACCATTATAGCTAGTTTCATAGCCATTAAATTTGTCACAACCCACAACAACATGCACAGTTTTACCCGCTCTCGCTCAAACTCAAATTTTTTGAAGAACTTTCATTGAGAAAATGATTCTTATCTTATCCAAACTTCTTGGGGATCAAAAGGAAATATTGTTTAGAAGAATTGAAAGTGTTTTAAAGGATTAAATCTCAACCTCAAAGTCAGTTATGCATTTAACCAGAGATTTTCTTTTCTTGACATAGAAATATTTCCAAACTTCCTCAAACTTTATGAAAACTCTACAAATGCCTTGGAGGCTATAAATACACATGTTGAGAGTCAAAATTCATTGCTAGGACATGCTAGGGTGTGCTAGAACTGCAACCTAAGCTTTGAAGACAAGGCGTGAGAGCAACTCGAAGGACTGCTGAGAAGATGCATGTACGATACACTCTTTAAGAAGATCATGCAAGAGTTCATCATCAAATCTAGAAGAGTACTCTCTGTTCTATATATTGTTGGAATGATCTAAACATAAATATTTTCTGATTTTTAATCTTTCTAGTTTGTAATAGTCTTAATTGCTAAGACATAACTTTTGGACCTTTTTTTGTATTGATTGTATTTTATTTGATTCTTAGGAATATGATCGTTTGTCTTATGTCCTATCTTGTTGATCTGGTAAGGTCTGCTAAATTTATGGTCTGTTGAATTATCCCGTTAAGGATGGTTCAATAGTTTAGGAATACATCTCCTTGCATCATAATCTAATTTGATTGAGAGTAGATCAATTAAGAAGTACTTTTAGTTTTACTAAGATTAAGGATAGCTGGTTTACCCGTTAAGAAAAATCATATATTAAGTGTTCATAATCCATTTGAGAGTCAAGTTTATTGATCATTGCTGAAATTAATTGTTGTGGAGGAGAAATTAAGTTTGTTTCTAATCGTATCTCACATCCTAAAGTCCTAGGAATCATTATTTTAGTTTTTACATTTATGTTATTTAATTTCTTTACCCTTTCACCATTTATTATTATCTCCTATTAGGCTTTGAAATTAGATGGTTAATTAAATTTATTTCTCATGGGATTGACAACTATATACTCTTAACATTTTATTACTTAAATGATTAGTGCACTTGCTATCAATCTTTGTCTATTAGCATTAAGTTTTTTACACCATTTCTGAAATAAAAATATCGCATCAAGTTTTTGGCGTTGTTACCTGAGAATTATCTTTAACTACTATTCTAGTTTCAAGCTACTTTGAGATTTTATTTTATTTTACCTTCACTTTTATTTTAATGTTGTATAAGTTTTTCAAGAGTTATTTTTTGTACACAACTTGATCATCAGTGCGCACATCATTACACCCTCAATGGCAAAGAAGAAAGAACACATCACTCAACAAGTTGATGAGAAGAACAAGGTTGTCAAGCAAGATGAAATCTAGACGGAGGCAACATATACTCGAACAACCATGAAGATGCCTTAACGAGCTCAAACTATGGATTTGATTGCCCTTTTAACAAACATGATGAACCCTCTGTTGAAGAAGACATCATACAAAATGATCAAATTCAAAATCTGGAGAGACAAATTTCAAATTTAAGACAACAAAACAAAAAGACAAAGAATGTCATCACGTCATCACTCCAATCGAAGACAAATATGGAAGATATGATGATTTGTCAATTCATTAAAACAATTGAAAATAGATTTACAATGCAAGGCCAACTCTTTCAAAACTTGGAGTCAGAGCTAAGACAATTGAAGAACAAAATTGAAAATAATGAGGTCATTCAACAACTTGAGAGTCAACTCAAATTCGATGACCTAGAAACACAACTGCATGCGTTAGAAAATTTAAGTTGCGCAATTAATTTCTCAATATGCTAAATTTAAAAAGGACATCTAGAAGGACTCCAATTATCATATATCCATGACACTATTCATAAAACAAAAATGATGGCCTAATAGAAATTTTTCAAGGACATGCACTACTCAATGATTTGTTAAGGAGACAAGTGAATACACAATTGAAGATGAGAAAGTTAGAAGGAGGAGCTCTCTTTTGGATTCTCCCATTACTACAACATCATTATCTCCAACTCAGACACCACAAATTTTGATAATGTAGCTTCAAGCAAGACCACCGAAACAAATCCAAAAAAATGCTAAATTATCGACAACAACATCAATGCAATGACGACCGAAGAAGAGCCTTTTAGTTATGAAAGATCATCAGTAGCACAAACCACAACTTCAACCTAAGAATGTTATTGTACATGAAGATCCAAAATCGAAAATCAACAGCAAAAGGGCGGAACAAATGGTGGTATCCTCAATCGTGTTTGTTGAGCCTCGCCAAGACAAGCATTAATGATCACATTAGATAATCTCTATGAGATCATTCGTTATTGTCTACTTTCTTTCAGAATTGATTTACTAACCTCTATGAGATTCAGCATATACTAAGTCAAGCTAACGACTTTAAGTTGGAACTACTTTGCCTCAAATATATATATATAAGTTAGGATTGTGTCACATTTAGATCTTAGTTAGACTCATATGAACAACTAGTTGGCTTCCTCATAAAAAAATTTCTCCTATTAACTGGATATTCACTTTAACAATTGTTATGAAAAGTCATGGGTCGTGAGACCCGAATCTAGTGACCCGTAACACCACATCACGAGGCCGACAGGATCAATTTACCCAAAGCTTCTACTATCACGGGCTGTAACTACTGGTCATGGCCCGTGAAACATGGTGATACAGAGAACCGCACATTGAAATGTGAATTTCACGGGTCGTGTCACCTAGTTATGGCTCGTGACACAAGGGAAACATGCTTAGTGAACTTTGAACAGGAAAATTAACGAGGTGTGACACAATTTCACAAATTCTCTAGCGTCTCCACTTGTTGAACCACCCATATCATGACCTGTTACACCCATGTAACACTCGTGAAATCTTATACCCAGGACATGACCAGCTATATATCATATCACGACCCGCTACATTGAACATTATGATCGTGGCAATGACATAAATTCAACAAGTCTAACTTCACGAATATTTACTCTAAATCACGGGCCATAAGTTCTAACATTGACTTGTTCTATAATGTAATGAAACTCGAGTCACGACCTAGGCATACACCTCATGGTCTTCATCACAAACTGTCATATAGTTAGTCACAAGTCGTTACCTACATTCACTAGCCGACATTTGAAAAACTCCTATGCACCAATTACGAAATGCCCGACTTTAATACCCCACAACCACCATCACGACCCATTTATTATGATTTATATTTCCTCATATATACTAACCTTCTGCAGAACAAAGTGCATTCCATCTCCATCATCGGCTGCCACCTTTATCATCACCATCTACGGTGATATGCACTAGCAAGCGCCTCACCGACTCCGGCAAACTCCTTCTCTAGCAATTCCCAATGATTGGCAGAACCGGTGACCCTCTGACATGGCTATTGCACAATATTGAGCTGAAACCGGCGACATCTTCTCCAACATCAAGCAGCCTTTTCAAGCGCTAGTCAAAATCGTCTTTTGCGACGCCGGCACTAGCGTAATGGATCATGACTGAAAGGCAACAAGTTTGGCAAACGACACAGACAAAAGATGCACACTTTTCGACCCAGAACAACTAGTTGAAGAAAAGAAGACCCCAACCATCACTCTAAAGACCATCAAACACTGAATGACGCAACCCTACAGCTAGCAACTCCTTCAAGCATAATGTCCAAGATTACATTGAAAACTTTTCCTACGCTCCCATCATCACACCGATATACTTGGGTTGTTTCTTCTCTTTTCTCCCATTTACTTTACTTGCTTATATTTTACGGATTTGGCCTTAAACACTAAGGACAATCTTTAGTTCAAACTTGGGGGAGAATGCACTTCATGCATCATATTTACTTTGTAACTTGCATATTCACTTTATTGCAATTTAATTGGAAACCCATAAAAATATGAAAAAAAAAATCCAAAATTACCATCATTGCATATCATTAACCCTTGCTTAACTTCTTTAACTTAGCATCGGGTATATTTTCAAAGTCGCTTGATTAGATTTATGAAATTTGATACTCTTTCTTTTATTGGGTAACACTTGAAGAGTCGTTACTTGAGACTAGGATTATGCTAAAAAGGAACTATAAATTCTCTTACTACAATTCTTGTTCAAACCTACTTTTATTATTTTCTTTATTTAGCCTTGACAATAATAGCTTTTTTATTGAACATATAAGTGTTTATTGAGAGCTTATTGTAATGCAGAAAAAATATGAAAAAAATAGAAATGAAAAAAAACTAAAAAATTATCAAGAGTTAAAAGAATTTTGTATCTGTTGAAAATAAATGAAGTGACGTTGAGTACTATTTGAAACCTGGGTGAGTTAGAGCAAGTAAGCTCGAGGGGTGCCTTAACACCTGCTGCCCTAAGGCCATCTAGTCTGGGAGTCATCAGACTAAAATCGGGCACACAGACCACCTTGTGCACTATTAAGAAATACTCAGGTTCCAACTTAATTACTAGTTCGAAATCTTCATTCAGCACGTAAGAATGTTTGGACAATACACCCGTAGGGGACCCTTAAATCCTGGTGACCTAAGGTTGTTTGGTCTGGAATTCATCGGTTGAAAGCCCGCTACACAAACTTCCTTGTGAAACCATGTCTGAAGATTAGAACTATGAAAAAGTTTTAAAAGCATGTGTCTAATCGTGAAAAAGTATAAGCTAAAGTGATACTTGGATATTCAACATTAATGCTATTGTTTGATAGACTGTATTATTTTTTTTTAACGAGGTTATACTTGATCATTGTTTAAATATGTTTAAAAATTTAGAAACTTTATAAAGCTTGAGTGTTGGATAAAAGGGTAATGTTCTTGTGATGCACATGAGAGGGGAGAGTGCTAGGAAAGTATTGGTCTATTGGATGAATAGCTATGATGAAATTGTCTTAAGTCTGACCGAGAACTTTGCTTGAGAACAAGCAATACTTTAAGCTTGGGGGAGTTTGATTCATGCATATTTCAACATGTTTTGAGGCATAGATTTAGATTTATTTTGGTTAATTTTGTCATACCATGCATCTATTTTTAGTGTTTAATTATTTATATTTCTTCGAATCATAATTGTACCCAAGGTTGATATTTATCTCCAGAAAATCACTTGGAAGGAGTAAAGAAGGGTTCCAAAAGGTATTACATGATGAAAGGAGTCAACTTCACAAGCAACAAATCGCAATATCTGAATTTCACGAGTCGTTACATGCCATCACGACCTCAACAACAAACCCAATTCTACATATCACCATGTAACGGACCGTGTTATCTCATTATGGGTCGTTACATTGCATTTCATGAGACGTAATGGAGTTTCACGACCTCTACAAAGAAGAAAAATTAAAGTTTTATGATGTATGGATCATTATATGTTGTTACGGACGATAAGTGAAGAAAAAAATAATTTTCAGGGTCAAATACCTCGTGTTACGGGCCATTACAATTCATCATAGGTCGTTACATAACATTTTACGGGTCATAACATCCATCTCACGGGTCGTTATAGCTAGTTTCACAGCCCATTAAATGTCACAACCCACAACAACACGCGTAGTTTCGTCCGTTATCGCTCAAACTCGTATGTTTCGGAAGAATTTCGATGGAAAAATGATTCTTATCTTATCCAAACTCCTTGGGACCAAAAGGAAATATTCTTTAGAAGAATTGAAAGTGTTTTGAAGGATTAAATCTCAGTCTCAAAGTCAGTTACGAATTTAACCAAAGATTTCCTTATTTTGACATGAAAATGTTTTCGAACTTTTTCAAACTCTATGGAATCCCTAGAAACCCCTTGGAGCTATAACTACACATGTTGAGAGTCAAATTTGTATGCTAGGACATGCTTGGTGTGCTAGGAGCCTACAACCTGAGCTCTAGAAACAAGTATGTGAGAGCAGCTCAAAGAGCTGCTAAGAAGTTTTCTGTGTGATGCACTCGTTAAGAAGATCGTGCAAGAGTTCCTCATCAAATTCAAAGAGTACTCTCTATTCTACATATTATTGGAATGATCTAAACATCAATCTTTTTTACTTTTAATCTTTCCAGTTTGTAGTAGTCTTAATTGCTAGGGCATAATTTTTGGACCCTTTTCTGGTATTAATTATATTTTATTTGATTTTTATGAACATGATTGTTTGTCTTCATGACCTATCTTGCTGATCCGTTAAGGACCGTTAGATTTGTCGTCTGTTGAATTATCCCATTAAGGATGGTTTAATAGTTTAGGAATACATCTCGTTGCATCCTTATCTTAGTTGATTAAGAAGTACTTTTAGATAGTTAATTAAATTATCTGAGTTGATTGGTTTAATAGGTTAATGATAGTTCATTTATCTGTTAAGAGAAATCATATATTAAGCATTCTTAATCCATCTAAGAGTAAAATTTATTCATAATCACTGAAATCAATTGATGCAGAGGAAAAATTAAATTTGTTCTTAATCGTATCTCACATTCTAAGGTCTTAGGCATCATTATTTTAGTTTTTACCTTTCTGTTATTTTACTTTTTTTACCCTTTCACCAGTTATTATTATCTCATATTAGCTTTTGAAATTAGATAGTTAATTAAATTATTTCCTCTTAGGATTGACAACTCTATACTCTTAACACTTTATTACTTGAATGATTAGTGGACTTGCTAGCAATCTTTGTCCATTAACATTAAGTTTTTGGCACCATTTTCTAGGACAAAAATATTGCATTAGGAGGGGGTGAATTGGTGTTTTAAAACTTAAATCGATTAAAATATTTTTTAACAAGAAACCAGAAAAACTAAAATGCAAGTAATAAGCTAAATATAAGATGTGGAGAGCAAACTCAAGAGACGAAGATCTGTTAACAAGGTTTGATCCAACTTTTTAGTCTACATCCCAACTCTAACTTCTCACACCTTGAAAACCTCATAGTTCTAGTAGTATTCTTCTTTCCAAGTAGGTAGAAGAAACCCTTTATAATTCTTTAGCCATCTTCGATGCTCAAGAGGGGCAAGACAACAACTCTCTCTCTCTCTCTCTCTCTCTCTCTCTCTCTCTCTCTCTCTCTCTCCCCCCTCATATTCTATAAAAGACAACTAAAATGCACTCACCAATAAAAGAAAAAAATTGTAACTGGAAGTTCAATATTTCTCTTCAATGTTCTTGACTGATTTCACTAGCTAGAAGAATTCATATGGATATTTTTTATTTTAGGATGTATTTAAATATTTTAGTTTTTGTTAACTTCAACCCAAGTTTTTCACCTAAAATTAGTCATTACTGTAGCTGTCAAAATATCACTAATCGAGCTTTCGTAGATCAATTGACCAGTAGGTCAAACCTTTTCAATCGATCAAATTAGTCACTGAAAACTTATTTTTTACGCATTCACTACGGGTCGTTTGGTTGTCGAATAAAAGGGGGAATATCTACTTATTTCAGGATTATAGCCAAACACCTACGACAATAAGAATAAATCAACTTTTTTATAAGCCATCTTGAAATCCATGAAATCACCATTTTTTTCAACTTTATTCCACAATTCTTATTATTCTAAAATGGTGGAATATCTTCTATTCCACCATTTTTTTAATCTTTTTTTTATTTTTATACACATTTTATTATATTTTTATATCATTTATTATAATGATCAATAATAAATTATTTATAATTGGTACTATGTGATGATATAAATAATATTTTATTATATGACTTAATATTAGTAATTATTACTTAATTATTTTTCGATCCAAATTATTATTAGTTAAATATTTAATTAATTAATCAAATAATGATTAACAACTATTTTATCATAAATAGTAAATAACTAAATTTATAAATATTTTTTAATATAATATTGTTTAGTACTATTTATTTTTAATATATATTTTTTAAATAAATATAAATATAAAAAATATATTTTATTCATGTCAAATCAAATGTTAGATGGAATAAGAATACAGATAATATACACAAGAATATCTATTCTTTATATATATTCTCTCTCAACTTATTCTTCAACCAAACGGAGCCTACAAGAATACGATTGAATAGCGACATCATTTAGCGTCCCAAGGCAAGGTGACACAAAGCTGGTGTTGTTGCCATGGTCTCGCTGTAGAGCAGCATGTCAAAATGTATTTTAACGTCATATCAGCACTATAGACACTAAAACGTTTGGTTCAGGGATAACACCAAGAATAAGCCTTTGTTCTTACTTTTTTTGTCAAATACCTCTTCTTTTTTATCCGTGGACCATCATTAATTGCAAAAAATATTATATCCATGAGAGCAACAAATTCTTGCTCCAACCAATAACAAAATTGTTATTGATGGGTTAAGAATTTGGAACAACTACTAGGTCACCAAAATTTAATTCTAGAACAAATCTATTATTGTCGAACGAGCCCTAAAGAGGAAGCACCAATGTCATATCTAATGTCTATGGAATACCACATTCTTTCACGTAGTAAAAAAATTGGCAGTAACAATGACCTCCCATGGCGGTGTTATAGCAATGCTATGTTAGGGACATGCCTAGCATCCCTACATGTACTCCATGGCGACATTAAACTTATATTTAAAATGAATTTACATTTTAAATAACTTATATATATATATATATATA